>JAPMOB010217010.1:0-19313 GCA_029875015.1 Lepomis gibbosus | reverse complement strand
GTGTGTGTGTGTGTGTGTGTGTGTGTGTGTGTGTGTGTGTGTGTGTGTGTGTGTGTGTGTGTGTGTGTGTGTGTGCATGCCTTTGTCTTTGTGCATATGATGGATGAGAAGAACAGACAGTTAAAAGCAAGGAAACATTAGTGCAGACAGATTATACGCAGGTGGCATCCTGCTCATGAGGAAGAGAACATGTCAATTTAAAGACTTGGCATGTAAGTGAGAAATGCAGAGAGAGACAAGAAAGATGGAGACTCAAAAGAGACTAGCAAAGGCTGGTAAAGGATTGCACTCCCCAGCATGTTGACAGTGAGCCTGACACTTCATTAATCCAACCAAATCCCTCCAAAGTTACTCAAGTGTGGATTCTATTTTCAAATTTCCTATTAGTTCCTCTTTGTGGATTAAGCACTGCAGTTCACGAGTGAGTGCCCAGCCCCAGCCTTGGCCCAGCACATATAATTGGCTTGTAATGGATTTGGGGTCGTCTTTGCATCAGTGATACGGATAGATCCGAGGCAAAACGGCTGCTTTCCAGTCTCTTCTCACACACAGTCCATGTTGAGGCCTCTGGTTCTGTATAATTCCTTTCTTTGCTGCACATTGTCATTTCTATTTCTGTGTAGCTGCAGCATCCATAGCTGGAGGACTGTGGCAGGGGAACGTGACACGGCTGGAGATGAAACATGTCAGGTGTCGCGCAGCCTTAGGGCCCCTGTCACTGTCAAGACCCCTGATTCACATTCTGAAACCGTCCCCCCCATCTCTAACCCTGCGCTTCTCTCTTTCTCTTTATTTTATTTTGTCCTTGATCCCCCTTAATAAATGATTTCATGTGCTCCAAAATTAAGATACATAGTCCAATGCTATCCAATGACAAACTCAAATACACATATTAATAATACCAAAACCTAATACTGTCTATAAACGGAATTTATTATGCTATAGTCCACATGTGGGTGGATCACATTGACTTTCTGTCCAGGTATATAAAACAAAATTAAATAAATGTTGAATTGGGTGAATGTTGGGTGTTTAAATGGAATTTAAATGGAGGGTATGTTTTATTGCTCACTCTATTCAGAATCAGTTTATTATTCTGTTTATTATTTAGTTTATTATTCTGAATCCATATTGTAAAGTGACAAAAAATTACTTATCATAGTCTTATTTTACTGTATATCCAGGACAGTATACTTGGCATATTAGTAATTTAGAAAAAACTAATTCATATCTGACAGTGATGCTTATTTTTATTTTACTGTAATGTTTTGCAATAAAGTAAAATTGGCTACTTAACAAATTACTTCTACAATATAGCATGAAGCTTTGAAGGCTGACACTATTATTTGAGATTCTTATACTGCATTATTTATTACTGACAGGGACAATTAAATGAAAGGAAGCCTCTTAAATATAAACAGATTGATCCATACTCGCATGTACTCGATTAATGTTAAGGGCATCCCAGAGAAAATCAATGTCATAATCATGGAAACTTTATCATAACAGAGCTGCACCAATATTTTGACCAGGAAATACGTCAGTGATGGAGAGAGTTCTGTTCACATTTAGAAAACAGCACCACCAAGACTGGTCATCGTGACAGTCACAGTAGAGCTGCTCAATTACGGAAAAAATCATAATCATGATTATTTTGGTCAATACTGAGATCACGATGATTTCACACGATCACTCAATGGCTCAGGAAACATGATGCATTTGTTAAAGTTTTAAAATCAAATGCTTAATTTCTTATTATCATATGCATTACTCCAACAATCCCAAATAGCCCATTAAATAAGAAATAGTACTCCAACATTGTTAACCTGAACTTAAATTACATGCTAGAACGCAAGAGGATGACAGCAACGCAATGTTATCTCTAAGTTGACTACCTTTTGGAGGGGTGCAGCCGCTGAGGGGTCTCTGTGTGTGCCTGGGCTTAGCAGGTGACAGGCCGCGGGCCGGTTCTGGCCTATTGTCGACCATTGCTGTAGAAAATAACATAGGCTTAAGCTAATAATTGTGACTAGCAAGTTGCTGCAGTTATAACCCTCGTTCATCTTGGCTTGAGCTGAACTAAACATGCCACAGTCTGGCTGAGAGTGAGTTTGGGCTTTTACAGAAAGGCGAGAGAGACTTCACAGCTGTAAAGGAAAGGGGTGCACTGAATTTATAACGCAAAACCATTGCATCATTGCTACACAGAATCAGGCACAATAATAATTTTATCTTGATTATTTTGTTTTCATAATTGTTGGAAGCTAAAATTTTACTTGAAAAAAAATTGCAATCACCCAGCCTTAAGTTACAGTACATTGGAATTAGTGCTGCTTTCCAATCCTACTCACATGCTAATCTAGCTATGGCCTAGCTCTGCCTTCCAGCCCCCAGCAAAGGGTTGTTGAAACAACATCATCACTGGCTACAGACTTCACATAACAGCTGATGATGTGCTCCAGAAGGGACTGAAAGTGACTCACCCTTGCACTGGCGAAGAAGGCCGGATAGAGTATGGGTCGCATTGACTTGGTATGACGTTTTGCCAGAGCATGATCCAGATCTATTTTTATTTATTACAAACGAATCCAACTGGTAGGCAAGTCCAGTCAAGTACACAGGATGGGGTTCACCACAGCCTTAATATTTGTTTTTTATTTAGAAAGTGGCTGTCATGGTTATTTTTCTTCCCTCTCATGTCGCTTCCCTTCTATTCCTGTCTGTTTGATTATTTGCTCCACATTGATTGTTTCCACCCGTGTCTTGTAATCGCCTCCCTGTTGTGTATTTAAGTCAGCATTTTCTTTGTCTTTGTTGTTCGTCATGAGACCCAGTCCTATCTCCAGTGTTTCCCCATGTGGTTTTCCCTCTGCCTTGTGTGTTGGATTCCTTTCTGATTTTCGGACTTTGGATTTTTTTCTTATGCCTTGCTGGATTTGTTTGCCTTTGTTCTGGATTGCTTACCTGTTTTATTGACTCTTGCCTGCCTCATATACTGCAAGCCTGTTTCCTTTGTTTACCTTGTTATTAAAATTAAGTAGCCTACAACTGAACATGCTCTGCCCAGTGTCTTGCGTTTGGGTCCAAAATCCTGTTTCCTGTGTCTCAACTTGGGCTAAACGTAACAGTGGAAATGTAGAAGATTGGAGGGGAGATACAGAAGTAGGACCGTCTGGATGTAAATATATTCCTGTGTACTACATTCTGTTGCCTAACCACGATCAATTCTCCTTTGATAGTTTAAAGCCCATCTGACATTTTCCTCTTCTGCAAACAACATATGACAATCTATGTGAAGCCTATACTGTGTAATTGAATATATTACCACATAACCTACACTGTGTAATTGAATTGAATCATTATAGTAATGTTCTATGAGGTTGGTTAGTTTACACACACACACACACACACACACACACTAATGGTGGTGCAATTCAAACTAACAAGGTTGGAGTCTGCCATCTCACAGTCTGATGTTCCCAAGCCAATTATCACATCATAATGAGCTGGTCAGCTAAGGATGCCTGCTTACATTCATTTAGGATGCAGTGACTTAGTGCTTAAAGGGTTTGTGTGTGTGCTTCAAGTTCAATTTTTTACACTTAGTGATACACATACAGGCAACAGATAGGAGGAATACACTGTGCTGCAGTGTGGAAAGTTTATTTGCATGTATAAAGAAGTGGGGGTGTATTTTTGCAGAAAGAGTTATAGACAACATGCTGCATAGATATTTGTGATAAAAGCATGCCAGAAGGCTTTTAAATTACATTTATTGATGGTTGATTTTGTCAGTGCTGCCACAATGTGCATCCCAGTGGATATAATTGCTCTCGCTGTACACCCATATAGTATGTAATTAAGATTGGCTTACCATGATTAACATCTAGAAGTAAATTTGTTGTCCATGCATGCCAATCCTTAAACATATTCCAATGTTTATTTGTTTTATTTAGACCTTTTTAAAAAAAAGTAAATTTAAGTATGTCAGCAAATCAGTGATATTCATTATATTATGTCTCTATTTGCTTTTAAATTTAGCCTAATTTTACTATTTTGTCATCTGTGTCATCAAGTGTGTGCTTGTCTTCCCATATAACATCATATGCACCTACAGTACCATGTCTATATTATGGAAAAAATGTACCGGTATAGAATGCTGCACAGAGGACAAAACATCCTCCTATCCTCAATATAAACATCCTTTAATGAGATGCACACTTGTGATAGAGATCTATGCAAACTACGGTGTGTCTAACAAAATACAGATAAGTAAATTCCAACATTCAAAGTCATGGAAGTCAATAAAAAAGCTGTTAACAACTCTTGAATAAGTCTACTATAGTGGTTCTCTGAAGGAAATATGTCCTGTACAGTGAGTTAGTATTTTGTTAGATTAAAGAACCGGTTTATGAGTGGTGGAGTGGCAATGTTGGATTAAGCAGTTTTTCAAAGTGTCCAATGAGGTAGCATCTTGCTTTGTGGTGAAAAGTGGTGGGGACATAAGGGCTCAGAATAGGGGCGTGATGAAACATTTGGGTCATAAGACATGACAATGCAAAAGAACAAGACAAGAAGATTTTTAGCACTATTTCGATTAAATATTTGATGCAGGAATATATGTGCGGGGGTCCTCCACTAGCAGAATTTGAGCATTAAACATTTTTTGCTCCAATTTATTGTGGAAATGTCTGTTTTTATATGAGGGAAAATTTATTGGTGTAAGCCGTTTTTCAGAACATTTTAACAAATGCTTTCAAAAAGTGATGGGGATAAAATCAGCCATTTCACAATGTGGTAAGGACACGTACCCAGAGTCCCCAGTGTAAATGACACCCATGACTTTCATGTATATAAAATATACCTAATCCTTCAAATGGGTTAAATTAAACCAGTATACATGGAAGCTGCCAGACCCTACTGAGCGTTTGAAGTCATTAGAAATTCATCATATGAAGCAAAAAAAATATATAATGTACAAATTTTACTCCATACACTGTACAGTAAACATGCTAACTAGGTCCCAAGACTGTTGTAGCATTTGGCTTGTGTTTGCACATGGAAACAACATGTCCTGTCTACAAAACCAGGATAAGTCAAACCTTGTTTTAAGAAGAGACAGTCTCCTCTTTACTTGACACCACCTGTTTCAACCCAGTCCTTGCACTGCACCCTTATCCATAGCTACTGGCAAACATGCGTGTGTAACTGGTCTGACTGAGTGCAACATGCATTCAGCTTTACATAAAACAAAGAACATAAACTGGCCTGTGTGTGCAACTAGTGACATTGCAAGGAGGCACAGAATGTTTTAAATTTAAAACTTGATTTTTCGCCCCAAAGGGGCAAAAAACATCAAAACCAGGTGAGATACACATAGCCTCAACCTATTATGTGTTGTTCTATCCAATGCTGTAGCAACCTATAACATACCAGCACTTTGAGCATAAACAGAGCCACATTAGCATTCAGTTGTTGTGTTTTTGTTCACCTAATTGAACATTCACTTTCTTTTTGCTCTATTTTGGTTTCTACCAGCTACCAGAACATTTCTGTATTTTTAGCTTCTTCAAATTCTTCTGTTTTTTTTCCAGAGCTTTATCTGTTAAAAACAGCAACTAAATGGGTTTGATTAAAGTGACTGAACCACAAATGTACTGCAGAATCTGGTGTTTTTTCTGGAATTTTGACACTGTGAGTAATTACACATTAAACAGTTTTTTGATTTAATGTTATTATCAAACACATTGATTAATGTATGTTTTAAAAATCCTACAAGCTGTGATGAACAGGAGAGCACTTTTTATCACATATAACAAATTAACTAAAATGCTATATAACCCCGAGGGCTCCCAGCTCCTCACCACTGATGGCAATTGAAACAGATCTGGTCAGAGTCCAGGACTTTAATGATGTTATGAATTCCTATACCCGGAGACAGTGAGGTGAAACAGACATGGTTCAAGGTCAGACAGCTCTGTTACCAAGTGATAATGTTTACTGCTTGTTTAATGAGTAGTGCAACAGTTTGTCTCAATCAATCAATGCTTTGCTAGTTAAGATGCATAGGGGCTTTGACGGATGATTTTCAAAGTTAGTGGTAGCTGCCTGTTAAAACTGAATAAAGGTGGCACGTTTTGGATGCAAAATGCAAACACAGAAGGATGTATTCTCTTGAATTATTCACTCAGTTCTCTTAGTTAGCTGTTAATCATTTTACTAAAACTGTTGTGATACGTAAAGATGCTAATGAGTGAAGCTATATCCCCTACACATTTATGTGTGTCTGCAAAACAGTACAGCCTTTGTATTTTTGTTTTTGTAACCCAATTATAAATGTTTGTTCTTCAAATGGAGGTCCTACACTACAAAGTCTCTGTGTTTACTATTTTGGATACATCAGTTTGGAGAAAACACAACTGGTTTGAACTTTATGTCTGTCAAAAAGAAATTAAAATCTGACTTAAGCCCTGCCTGGCATAATTAAAAATGAACCTTTACAGACAGACAAAACATAACAACATAGCTTTGTTCAAACACACATAAGTTGCAAACAAAGTAACATGTATCCTATCTGTATAACTGCTAAACATCCTTGGGTCAAGAACAACTCAATTAGAGCCAGAAGCTACAAACCAGATGTGGGAGGCAATACACTGGAGAATTCAGATAATGTGGATCTGTATTCAAAAGGTACATTAAGAAGTAGGATAGTGCAGATTTAAACAATGGATCCTGTAGAAGCATATAAGCCAATGTTAACATCAATATCTTCCTTAGTATGGGATTATTTTATGTGCTCATTAATATTAACCCACTGTCAAAAGTTAAATACAACTGTTTTGTTTTTTCATTAATAGATTGGGCCTGGTTAATTGATGGCTGTGAGATTAGGCTGTGAGATTAGGTAGATTCCTTTACATATTTTTTCTCCTTTCTTCTAGAATCTATAATTGGAATAACAGATAAACATAACATTGATAAACATGGATTTTTATACACCCAGGGTGAAATGAATGATGAACATATACTGTACATGCAATGCTAATTTTTTTCTCTGTAACGCTCCTGACTGCATCAAAAAGCACTTTGTTTGACATGCTGGACAATGCATGGAGCCATTTGTCTTGTTTTTGCAGCAGCAACAGTCTGTCACGTCCAGTGGTCCACCACTTGTATGTTAATTTGTCTATAAGTATATGTTTATGTTTATGTGAGTGTGTTCTTGTGAGGATAGTGTGACCAGTATCAGGCCAGGGCTGTGGCATTTTGTTTATCCAGGCTCATGTCTCCTTTCTCTAATTGACCCATCACTGGGTCCATGCAGACTGGCCCTCACACCCTGACACTACACAGATAATGGCTTTTCTGGAAACTCTAAGCATTAGGCATCTCCACTGAGCTGTAATTATACCACTAATGTGCCAATTTCTAACACATTCCTCTAAGGTATTCATTTTTCAAGACCAGAACAGAAAAGTCATTGAGAAAATAGACGTAATTGTAGAGGTTTTCCATTTATTCCCTGTGTGATTTTAACCCTGGCTAAAAGGGAAGAGGAAAATAAAATGTCATGGAGGATCAGAGTGATGAGCCTTCTGTTCAAAACCTGTCACATGGCTTGTCCTTGTAACCATAGAGATGGAATTTTAAAACACCTTAGAGGTCCTTGTCCTTGATAGTTTTAATTTTTCAAAAAATAATGATATTCAGTCTGTGGCTGCATATTCATCCCTCTGTGACTCAAGTGATGCAATGTTTCTATGACTTTGATCAGCCTTTGAAGACAACATTTCAAACAGTGTTTGACACAGGTAAGAAAAACTCTTATGTATGTACAGTGCAAATCTTTACCATTTTTCAAAAACTGTATTTGTTACTTTAACCAAACAAGCCTGTAATGATATGCAAAGCATCTCTCTGTCTCTCTCTGAATCCCTAATTATTGCTTGCACACACTGTGATTTTGGATGGCATCAATTTAGATTCCATTACGTTCTCCAGCTTGCCAGTCCCAGTGGTGGCGCTAATGCAGTCCTCCCAACCTGCACCAGTTGTAAATGAGGAAGGACCGTTATGATGAATGGCCCATTTGTTAGCTACTACATTAAGCCGACATTAGTGAACACTGTCCGCACCCCCCAAGCTAAACACACACACATGCACCAACAGCTGATTTAATTGATCACTTATTCATGCTAAGATTCATAGTTATCATTTGCACTTTTTCATTATTAATCAAATGCGTGGGATTGTCACCTCTCGCTCTGTTTTCTTTCTTCCATTTTTCCTCCTACCCTGTTCTTTATCACATTCCATCTCCTTATAAAACTTACTTTACTTCCACTTACTCCTCCATTCTTCATTACGGTGTTCTTCTGCCTTTTTAAATTTTATCCCCTCCTTTTCCTTTTTCTCATATTTTTCCTCGCTGAAGAATAGAGTGCTCTCAAAAGAGTAAACGAGTGTAACTATTCCTCGGTGCAGGTTTTTTTCAGTGGTTATTACCATATGATTATTAGTGATGGACAATTGGCCTCGAAGATGTTTCATTATGAAAGAGCTCGCTGGGATCTCATTAGCACTCTCAGTCTAAGGGCTGCTGCTCAAGCCTCCTCTGCTCAGGGGAATTACATTTTGATCACCAGGGCTAGAGTTAACAAGGCAACATTAAAGGAATGTGAAGGTGCAACAGCCAAAAAGAGACAAATTAGTCACCTTCAAGAGTGTCAGAAAGGTGCTGTGTTCATATAAATAAATAATAATAACTGTGTTGGGTCTAAAAGCTATTATATTAACTTACAGTATAGCCTGGTTTACCTGCACAATTATTATTTGGCAAGGATTGCAACCCCTCATACTGTAGGCATTTGCTTTTCTTTTTGTCTGACAGGAGCATCCATCAAAAAATGTAATTTAATTTCTTTTCAGCTGTTGATAAAGTTGCTGACTTGTGCCAGTCCTCCCTGTAGGATCAATAGCTGTTTATACAAATAACGCTGGAAAGTACAATACACCCGCTGCGTTGCTGGAGGTGACTCTCTCCAAGGGCAGCTGTGGCAGTTTACCAAGGCAGCCCTGTGGCAGGCTGTTTAAATTCTATATTGTGGATCCACTTATATTTAGCACATTAAGCTTGAAGAATTGTACAATTGTTTGTATGGGCTTGTCTGCAGAGGTTATTACATACATTGACTCAATAATTAAATCCAGTAATTGTTTACATGTAAACCTTTTAGAATTACAGGACCCTTAGGTTGCAATCCACAATTTGTTATGCTTTTGCACAACACATGGTACAGAGTGCTTGAGGAAATTAGATCTTTTAAAGTAGTATTGACCATTATTCACTTTTTAAAATATACACTGTTCACTGTATGTCCATCAAGGATGTAGGCTGATTACCGCTGCCATGTCAACATTTCAGGCTGCAACACCTCAATTACTGTAGTGCTGCACTCAAGTCACAACATCAGAAACAGTGCAAAACCTTTTTCTCCCAGACATCCTCTACCAAGGGAAAACACAATTTCTGCAAACCAATTTTAAGACTTTGTCTCATCTTTTGTTCTGAATGAAGTCACCTTAATTCTTGCTCTTTGGTAGGTGCTATAATTAACACAGATATGCTGCAAAACACTTTGAAGAGGCAGACAGGACATAAAAGAACAAATGTTTCCAAAAGGAGAGAGAAACATAAAAGGGGGGGGGGGTGGTTAGACATTAACTAAAACAGTAAGGTGAAAGTGATAGTGAAAGACAGAGAACAAAAAGAAAAAGAGACAACATTGGCAAACAAAGTAGTCACATAGTTGCAAGTTACTACAGGCTTTATATGAGCTCCTATACAAGATAGCAAAAGTCAAGTGTTTTTGAACATACCTGAGAACAAGTTACTAGTAAATGAGACTGTGGCCTTGTTTGCAAGCAAAAAGAGAACTTTTTATTTTCAAGATAGTGGTGTCTAACATGACTTAACTATTCTAATTCCATTTATTCTAATACCACATTTCCCATTCTTAGTTTTTGTCTCTTACAATAATCATGTCCATAACAGGTATTGATATCATGCATTTACCTCACCTCGTGCTATGACTTTTCACTGTGAAAGATTAAAATGCTCATACAGTAGTTAAACTTGTGTATAATGGTATGGCAAGTTTGGTTGGTTTTTAGTTAGACATAAACTTGCAGATATAAGTTGTAAACACAATGTTAATCTATCTTTTAAGATTATATAGACAAAAATAGTTGCATTTTTACACATTCAGCAGATACAGAGCAACATTACTATTCATTTGGAGTCGCCACTAGTGAATTTAAGTACAGTATTGACTCTCGTTTAGCTCTGTTTTACATCTCTATCACCTCCAGAGGGAAATATCTGGCTCATGAATCGACACGACGATATTATTGCAGATAAATCGGTATAGATTTTTATAACACCCAATAAATGACAATTTAAAAATAAACGGTGAAATGGACAACCTTAAATCATGTTATGAGTGTTGTAGTTGCATAGTTTGTCCACCAAAGGGCACTCTGCAACTTCCCTGTTGGCAACACACCAGTTTGCAGCAATCAGCTGACATGATCAACTCTACTTTTGGTCAAAGTACTATTTATAACAATTAAAAAATATGATTTTTAAACTGCATTATGTTACGTTATTTTGGTGAGGTCTTATAACTACACATAACAAATGTTATCGGAACATCGAATATTAAAATCCTCAAAAATCTAAATCGGCGTCTTAAAAATCCAATATCTGTCGGGCTCTAATCCATAGGTAGTGCACATTCAACAAAGTCATTTCAGTGCAGCAATTTATACTTTCAGCACCGTGGTTTGGCATTCCTCTACAAAACCTCCCACACATTTTCTCTGAAATGTTTTCCAGTTCAGCAGATAGAAAACAATCCCACCTGCATAAGAACTCTATGCCCCCTCTCCCACCTTTACCACAACACCACCTCTTCGTCCCCCTCCTTTCTCGTTTCCACAGTTCAAGCACATCAGCAGGCTGCTGAGACACAACCCTGGGGTTTGTGGCTCTCCACTCAATATTTCCTCATCAGAAAGAAGTGGTAGACAAACAGCAGTGAGGGGAGAGTGCAACGACAGGCAGGCAGACATTAATGACTGGCTGCTTGATGTGTTATAGGTCATATATCCAACTTTGAGCCTAAGACCTCAGTTATTCAGCAGTTCACATAAACAGCGAAGTGCGTTTGTTCACCTAGCTCCTGCATCTCTGTAGTACTCCAGTAGGACACGTGATTAATTAATAGCATTGATTGAGTAGTGATTCTTTGCACCTTCCCAAGGTCACAATACACAGTTGATGGATAGGGATTGGCAAGCAATGCACTTCTGAAATACTGGAGATTCTTGACTGACTCAATAGACTGTAAGGGTGTAGCAGTATAGTGGAAACATGCAGAGCATGTGAGAGCAGTGTTAGAAATAATATCACAAGGCAGACATTGCAGGGAAGCAAAGCACATTTTCATGATGACAGAACACAAAGTAATAAGCCTTTAAACAGACTGACACCAGCGCAGCTGATACAGAACAGGATGTACTCAGGAAAAGGTAATACAGAAACAAAAACACACATGTTAACGGCATGTTACAAAGCTACACGTTAAACAGTTTTATCTGTTGTTATAACTACTAATCAGTTCGGCTGTCAAGTCAACCTGACAAGCCAGCATCCTCACATTTTAACAAGGGTGAAAACTCATATGCACTACTGCTAATTCAAAGCGGGTACGCCATTCATAAAACATTAAGGAATCTTTTATATATTTAATAACTGTACACGTTCCATTTTACAAGATAGGGATATGGACCCTCGAGGAATGTGGGGAGCAGTTTCAAGCTTTGTTGAGGACAATAAAAAAGCAAGGGAACAGAATAGATGGTAAAGACAAGATAGCTAAAACTCAATTTACATGTCTAGAGAATGCTTTAGTCTGCTCCTGTCACAAACTGGCTTCATTCTCTTCATTCTTTTGAGCCTTCTCAATATTCCTCTCCAAAACCAAAGTACTGTAGCTGTAGTATTGAATATACAATACACAATTGGGTCTCATTTTAACCCACATGTCATTTAAATTTTATAATAGCGCCTCTCATTTTGTCCCGTTTTTCTTTAATTTAATATTTTTAATATCAAAACAGCAGTCTAAATTGACCCTTATTTCGTTCTGATTTGATAAAGTGCGCATCAATATTGACTACCAGCTATATACAGCGTGCTAGCCTCGAAAATCGAGCTGCATTCCTACATTAACTTAGCTCTCCTTATTAACTAGGCTCCTTGCATGCTGGCTAATAACTTTTTTTAAGCTGGGTCTCCGACACTGACAGCGTTGTGTTGGACAGATTTGTGCAGCGGTGTTCCATGAGGGAGAGAGAGCGAGAGAGGAAAGTGCTGCGCAAATGCGCAATAGGCTTAAATAGGCTTAGTAAAAAAAAAAATCAAAAATCAATCTGTGGCGGTCAGCCTTGATATTGTGGCGGGCCACCACAAATAAATGAACGTAATGGAAACACTGTACACTGTAACACCTGATTTATTTCAACCTTTTTTGACTGCTAAATATATCTCATATGACTAAGGTTGTCATTACCTTTCCATCTCAATTAACACTGACAGCAGAAGTGACTTACTGTAATGCTTATGATAACTGTATAGGCTGCAGTTTGTGTGTGTATGTCTGCGAGGTCCAGTCAGGGAGATGGCGGCCCACTTTCAGTAACTGATGAGAGTGGGAAAATAGAACGCTTGATTACCCCTGACACTGCTCGGCGAACGCTCCTGCCAATGAAGGTTATTGGGCCTCGACACACGAGTGGTCAAATATAGAAGGACACAATTATGATCTAGTTTTCTGTCTTTGTCTTACCTCTGAAGCAGGGGTGTAACGAATCACAAAACTCACGGTTCAGATCATATAACAGTTTTGAGTCAGAAAAAAAAGGGTTAGGGTTAAATTAATTTTAAAACATGTTACTTGCTCACTACTCAGCTACCTCTCTCGGTTTATAGTCACCACTCTGCAGCCTGGCTCAATGCCCCACCCACAGCATTATCTGATTGGTTACATGCCATGACTATTAGCCTGTCAAAACTGAAGGCTGCCGTGCCACAGACCGGCAAAGAGACTCAAGCTGCTCTGGTGAGTGAGCGGATCTGTGTGTGGAAGGGAAGGCAGCAGATTCTACTGAAGCTGCAATAAACATCACAATCTTATGATCTATTTCTATGATGACAAGCATACCCAGTGTCCCAGTTACACCACTGAAAATGCCTACGGGGTTTCACTCAATGGAGGCAAAAGCTACGGCATTTAAATGTGTCGCACTCCCCTAACCCAATCATTGTGCTTGAGTTAAACATAGCATGCATGCATAGCATCTGTCTTTTCTGTCTTTTCACTGCAACTCTGCATCGCAATTTACAGAATAATTTCTTCAAAAAGCAGGCTAACTGTGGCAGTAAAACAGTGTTGAACACTATGATGGTTAAACTTGGCAAGTAAGGGGGGATCAACAATGATCAGTTACACCACTACTCTGAAGCAATGGTCACATCATCAGGATAAGGGTCTGTCCACCAAAGCGTTTTTTACAAGCTGAAAATGCCATGCTCTTCTGAAAACACGCTGCTGACCATTTTTCAACTCTGCAACCACGGAAAAAAAACACTGTTACTTAGACAGTGGCCTCAGTAACATATGCTTTGGTGGACACAGGCCCTAAGGCTCATCATTATCTTTAAACATTATCATCACTGTCAATCAACACTATTGCCACGGTCTACATTGTCATTGTCATCATTACTCCAAGCTCTGAACACCAATTTCCATTTGGTATCTATTGTCTTACTCCTAAGAATCTCAGGCACACACAATTCCTGCAACTGCAATTTACTCTCAGTGCTTTACTATTCAAACAAGCATGCCAGACATACAGCGAAGGCCGTAGCAGCCCTGAACAAAACACTCCCTAGAGGACACAGTACTGATGGTTTTTCTACTGTGTAATGAATAAAAAAACAGAGTGCTACAGTTGTCCCCAGGCCAGTAAAACCCTCTAAGAATCCCTACATCCTCCCCACCGCTGCCATCTCAACTTGAAAAAGACGTGGGAGCTAACACATACATTTTTATAACTAACAACACCTGTCCACGTCTGCAGCCATGACAATGCATCAACCAAATGAAATCCACAATAATTGGAAAGAGTGCCTTTGTTCTCTGAGGTGTAAAGGCTCCTGCCAAAGACAAGTCAACAAACAATATGCAAACACAAATATACAGTGCAGCCTCCTGACCCTCAGTAAACACAGGAACACATACCAATACACACTACAGATAGACAGACACAAAAAAATGATAAAGGACCCTTACACCCCTGTCTTCTGAAGTAATGAGGAATAGGTTGGACTGCATTTTTTGGGGCTTAAGCTCTAACTGCTGCCTGCTCTTTGATACCAAAATGTAATTACTTTCTGAAGCTCTGCCTCCCTCTTTTTAACGAAGGATGTGAGAAAAGTAGACTCAAATGTGTGTTTCATGTGTTTTCTTTCTGTACTGACACTCCAATTACCAAGAAACTTTGTATGAAACCTCAAACACCTGAGCTCTAATTCGTCTCTTACAGAGCTGGCTTTCCTTTCACTGCTTTCCACTTTGATATGTAACATCTCTCTTAAACTTAAGATACGACTTAGACACCATTACACTTCCACTGTAGCTTTAGAAAAGTGCCAGATTTTCTCTGTGTTTTTTTCAGAGTCTGCAGCACTGCACTGTAGCTTAAGGTAGTCGCAAATAAGTATCTAACTTTTAACTTGCGTGTTGCTTTTTAAAATGTTCTTCTGAAAATTGTAGTGAAAAAATATCAACATTTTTGAGAATAAATTTAATAGGTAACTACTTGGACTTACAATTGGGCTGTTGTCAATTATTTTTCTCTATTACTCAAGATAGTTAAGACTAGTTAAGATAGTTAAGAACTCTACATTGCGCTCAGCAGTTGTGGGTGTAAAGAAATAAGAGTGTTTGAATCACTCCTTCACGCACCAGGTAGGATGATCTGCTTGCTGAGGTTGTTACAGTGGATTTGTGTGAATAATTTATGTACACTGTGTTTCATATCCACTAACTGACAACAATATTCACATCGCTGACTGAATATCAAATTTTAAACTTATGAGTACGAGTTTTTGCCTCTCCATTAAATAGCTATTTCTGCATCAAATCTGCTGCCTTGCAGCTCCTTGAGGTTGTTCCATTGTATTCAGGCAGTGCTAATATTGGGGTATTGCCAACTATATACGTTTATATAACCTTCTATTTTCTCTAAGACCCTTAAGAAAGCACTCACCAATCAGTGTGACTTTCTACACAACAGTAGTTTATTTGAGGATTTTCACTCAGGATTTAGAGTGCATCACGGCACAGAAACAGCACTGGTGAAAATTACAAATGACTTACTAATTGCATCATAAAAAGGACTTGTTTCTGTACTTGTTAGATCTTGTTGCTGCATTCCAGAACACTGACCATCACATTTATTAAAGAGACTTGAACATTTAATTGGCCTTAAAGGAACCGCACCGAGCTGGTTCATGTCCTATTTGTCAGATTGATCTCAGTTTGAACATGTCAACAATGAATCTTTCATGCATGCCACAATGTACTGTGCCAATAGTACCAATCCTAATTACCTTGTGCCTTCTTTAGGCAATTATATTAGGAAACACTCCATAAACTCACTGTTACGCAGATGATACCAAATTATATCGATTAAGCAAGATGAAACCAACCGGTAAACTTCAATCATGCCTTAAGGACATAAATACCCGGATGGTGCACAATTTCTGATGTTAAACTCAGACTGAAGACTGTATTGTATTTGGCCCGACACACCTCCAAGGCACATAATGTAAAGAGATCATATTTCACCGATATTAGCTTCTATCTGCATTGGCGAATGGCTAAATACAGACTAGAATTAAAAAGCTTTCTCCTCACCTACAAAGCCCTTAATGGTCAGGCAACAATGCATCTTAAAGAGCTCATACTACCTTAAGACTTTCCTCTTTGATATAGTTTATAGTTAGCACTGGCTCCATCCCTTAGTTGTGCTGCTATCGGCCTAGACTACTGGGGGACTTCTCATGATGCACAGAGCTCCTCTCTCCTCCTCTCCCTCTCTATCTGTATGTAGTCTTATCCAATAATGCTTATTAACTCAACTTCTAGTTTGTGCTTTCTCTTCACCCTCCTCTCTCCTTCTGTGGCTTTCTGCAGATATTTGTTCCCCCGGAGCTGTGGAGTCTGGAACTGTAGTTGTGGGTCACCTGCTGCTCCCATGTTCCTACTTCACTCATGCTGCTGCTATTATAATTGTTTTTTTTAACTTTAATTATTATCACCATTATGCATTATTTATTGATACCATTACCATCACTATTTTTACCACTACTATCACTATTATATAACATCTCTATATGGAACTTGCATTGTGGTCCCTTTCTTCCTGGATGGCAATTTAAGTATTTTGGTCTTGTTTGAAAATAAGACATTATAATATTATTGCCCTCCTCCCCTTTAGTTACTCAAAGTAGTTTTAATTTTCAACACTTAAACTTATTTCAAGGATCTTGTTGCTGCTTTGAACTGAGGCCAAAGCAAATTCAACAATATATAAAATTCTGCATATTGCAGTTCAGTTGCCATTGGGATAACATCTGCACTAGTTCAAAGGTGTGACCATGGTGGGCGACTGTTAATTTAAAAGTAGGTTTCATGTTGATACATATCAGAATCAGACTAGTAGATGGGAGAGTGGGTGGTCATGATCATGAAAGGCCATGACACCTCCACAGGCATGGAGATAACAAGACAGCATTAGAAAGGAGCCATGCACATAATGCCAAAATCACACATCTAGAAAATGGCATAAAGTTTGTGATGTTTATTGCTGCTAAGGAATGGTTGAACTTATAGAGTTAAGGGCAAGGAGGGTTAATGTGATATGCAAATACAAAACAGGATAATTGGATTAACATTTAACATGTGGCTGAAAGTTTCTGTTTTAAGTTCAATATTACATGTTATAGAAAATACATAAATAAGTTTTCTAATAGCTCTTACACTAATTCCACTGGGTAGAATATTATAACATACACAGCAACACAAAAGTAGTTACAAGCAGTTATTACAAGTTCACTGAACTCAAGTTTAAAAGCGTGATAAACTGACATGTTAGAATGAAATAATATTCTATGGGTTGAAGATCAGAGGACTTAAGATGGGACGTTCTTGTTGGCATTTTGTAAAGTAATTGCAGAGAAGTGCTGTCAGCAAAATCCATGGTCTGTGTTTTATTGGGAACACTCAAGACTAATATGGACAAGACTACTGAAATATGAAATGAAAGCAGTATTTCCTCATCATAAAGTGTGCCTGCTCTGATCAGCATTTCATTAGAGTTTAAACTTGAGTGTTATTCTGCGCAGGCTCGCTAAGAAGCCACATAGAGGTAACAATTTTAGAGCAACATCCACTGTAAACTCGTAAAGATAGGCAGATTTGATTGAATGAGTTTTGACTGACTGAGTTTTTCAGGGCAAAATAATTACTAGAAGCCAGTTTTTTTTAAGGCTGAACACTTTCTTGTTGATGTAATTAATCACTTAAATTAACTCTAAGAGATTTTTTGGAGCAGAACTAATGGTTGCACAACCATTGAATTTTCATTTCCTTTTAAGACTTGGAGTTTCCCCTATTCTGATAAACTATAATTACAGCATATTCTAATTAATCTAACTGAAAAGCAACAAAATAACAGGGATTCCAACTGTTAAGAATTTAGTTGTTGCTATCCTTGCTTCATTCATTGTTCTAAAGGAGTTGCTGAATCTCTGGGCCAGCCTCCTGTGTTTGAAGCCCTGAGTGTTTGACTGCAGCATCAGGTGAATCCATATTTTTTCAGTCACACTTGAGCCTTAACCTCTATCCAACAATTATTTTCTGATGATAATACCAAGTAAAGGGTACAGCTCTGGGGTAAACTGCTTGGAGCTTTAAATGTCCCAGAATCTTAGTTACTGTTTTAATACCATCTATATTACTCCTACTAATGTTAACGTTAATAAGTGAATTCATTTGATTTCTCACTCTACACAGTTTTCTGTAAAAGTAAAGTAAAAATAAACAAATAAATAAATGTGCAAATGTGTGCAAATTAATACTGGCATCAGGTGGTAGCTCATGTATTTCTCACTTATCGCTTGCTTTATAGTTAAATGACAAAGTTGTTTGTAAATCTGTCAAAATGTCACTTTTAAAAAGGTTGATTGGCTTCTTTGTTGGTCAGATGGAAACAAGGTTTTCCACTGTGAATGTCAAACTAACAAATGTGAGCATGTCAATACCTTCACCTCAGCTAGTATGCATCACAATGCAAAATTACAAATGGAACAATGAAGCTTAAAACAACTCATGAAACTCAGGCTAGCCACATTATAATATCTCACTGTAAGGAGAATGCTCTGTATAGCGCCCTTCTAGTCTAGGCAACCGCTCAAAGCGCTTTTTACACTACAGCACATTACCCATTTGCACACCACAATTCAGGGTTAAGTATCTTGCCCAAGGACATTGTGACATGCCGCCTGGAGGAGCCAGGGATTGAACCATCAGTCTTCCGATTAGCGTGCAACCTGCTCTACCTCCTAAGCCACAGCTGCCCTAATACTATAAGTTTCCATAATTACGACAGGAAATTAGGCAACAACCCTGAAATTTACAGGGGAAAAACACAGGGGAGCAAATGAAATATTTAAGAGTTTAAATTAAACTCTTAAATGATTAATTAAACAACATGCCACGTTTAAACTTTAAAGTCTTTCTCCATATACACATACTGGAACCAATTAGCTATTGCAGTTTTCTTTATGTCTGGTGCTGCATACTTCATAATTTCCACACTCCTTAGTGTGTTAGGGTAGTTACAAAAGTATTGTAAAAAAACAATAGTTGGTGTAATAACAGCTATGAAGGAGTTTGAATCACTCTTGTGCATGAAGGCAGACAACATGTCTTCATTACTCCTCAGCTATGGAAAATGCACGGAATGGCAAATGAGCTTGCCTTATGGAAGTATGACATTATCAACTATGAATATGAAAGTGCACTAGGACCAAACTCAGTGTGTGTGTATGTATGTATGTATGTATGTATGTATGTATGTATGTATGTATGTATGTATGTATGTATGTATGTATGTAT
>JAPMOB010217009.1:0-32982 GCA_029875015.1 Lepomis gibbosus | reverse complement strand
GTTTCCTCTCTGCTTCATCCTCAGCCATCCATATCCATCTTGCCATCCCTGAGAACGAGTGGTTTCTCTTTTCAAGTCCAAATCAACTCTCAATAACTCATTGGTGTAATTATTTTATTCACATACTAAAGTGCTGCAGCCGCTGTATAATATCTAACTCTGTGTCTTTCCTCAGAACCGTATGCAGGAGAGTCTGGCTCTGTTCTACACCACCATCCACTCACCTTGGTTCCGCAACACCTCCATCATCCTCTTCCTCAACAAGACTGACATCCTGAGTGACAAAATCCAGACCTCGGACCTGCAAAAATACTTCCCCGGCTTCACAGGTAAGCTGCAGATGAATGTGTGTATTTATTTTTTCTCCAAAAGCAGGTAATATTCTCAGTTTGTCCATCACTTTAGAGTAGATAATCAATGAGGAAAAATTTGTTTCTGCACTTTACTAGATGAAATACAAAGTTGTAATAAAACTGATAAAACAAGTTTGTGCGTACCTGTGCTAGTGTTTAGGCATGTGTGTGTATGGACGTGTTTAGGCATGTGTATGGACGTGTGTGTGTGTTTGTGAGGTTGTAGTTTTGTTACTGGGGACATGGTGACATGGGAACACTGACACAATAAAACCAGGTTTGAAATGTCTAGACCAATTTTAACTCTTTGGTGAAACTCAAAGTTGCAGAGAAATAAAACAAAAAATTCTAACATATTTGAGGGAAAGCCTGGAGACAGAGCCTAAGCAGCAGATTTTCTAGCCATTAACACACACATTTGCAGCTAGTTGTTTGCATGGGTGTGTTCTCATCACAGTGTGGACAGACGCATGTCCAAGACCAAAAAAGGGTTGTGATGTTGTTTTGCCTCCGTCCAATTTGCTTTGGGCTTGCAGCTATCTCATCACATCCTACTGCACCCGGTGGAAATAATGTATAATTTAAAAAAAAACATTTGCAAAGTGATTTCTGCTGCAGTGAGTCCCTGACTCTGAACTAGAAAGGTAATCCCCTTATCGCTGTCCTGGGGTCAGACAGCAATCATTTGTTTTTTTGCCAACTTTCTGTCTTTCATTCTCAGTTTGTTTTGATCTCGCTGAACACACACACACACACACACACACACACACTAACACACAGTGTGTGTGATGTGGCTGCAGCCTGTAACTTTGCTGATGTAAAAGGCTGTAGAGTGTCCCACAACTCACCACCACCACCACCCTCTCTCCCTCTGTTACCCATGGCAACCACAGAAGATACTGCATCCCCCACAAACCCCCAGGTGTACATGTGTGAGATGTGTGTGCACAAGGTGGGAATTAGTGACTGCAAGCGACTGTGTGTATCTGCAGTGTGCCCACTGTGTTTTACCATCAGCATTAGCAGGGTAAAGTAATGACTCATACAGGGTCAAGCTCCTTGATGTCAATTTAACCTTAACGTCAACTCCGAGCGGTTCTCAGCACAGGCTCCTAATGCTGCCGTGTTCCTGTGTGGAGAGTGTGTGGCGTTTTTTACTGCTGCTGTAACCACATTTGAAGGCTTCTGTTGTTAAGTAGCCCTGCAGTCCTATGCCATGTTGACGCTTGGTGAATTAGACTAACCTTGAAATGATATGTGAAGTCGTCAGTTGGCACAAAATTTATAGAATCATTTATTAAAAACATTAAACAAAGACAGCTTCCGGCTTTTCAAATGTTGGATGTGCAGCTTTTTTTTGTTTAATTTAGTAATTAACGATCATTTTCATATGATTAATCTGCCTACTTGTCTATTATCAACATTAATAAATTTGTCCATAAAATGCAGCCTAGGGAACTCTATTTCAATAGCTTGTTTGAGCACTGTGTTTTGCTTTGGGAACTTTTTGAAATTTTGCACTATTTTTTAATTTTTTTTTTTTTACATTAGATTAGATTAAACATTTAATTGAAAGAATAATGGACTAAATCGATAATGGAAGTAATTATTATTCGCAGCCCAACAAAACTCCTAATTTTGTCTCCGTTGCTAATATGTATTGATGTTGCGATTCTCCCAATAAACTTTATGAGAACTGCCTGTAATCATCTTTTCATTCAGTTTGCCCTTCTGAGCAGCAAACTGTTGTTTATCCAACAAAGGAAACAAACTTTTTGCTCCAGTGACAAAATTGTTGAGATTGAGATCATGTCAAATTCTTTTGATTACTGATTAATTTAACAGCTGTCTGGATTCATTTAAAATTGTGGAAAATGCATGTTACAATTTCCTGACATTTTCAAATAGCTTGTTGACTCAGTCCAAATAACCCAAAGCGACTGATTTACTCTCACATAAGACAAAGAAAGGCTGGAACTAGGGATCATTTGGTATTTCTGCTTGAAAACAAAACTTAAATTATCAAATTAGCTTCTGATTCATTTTCTATCAATGGAGTAACCGATTGATTGACTAATTGTCTCAGCTCTAGTCCAGACCCCAAGTCATTTCTTGCCTTTTTGTTGTCCGTTCCCATCCCTCACCTTCATCTCACTATCTCTATGAAAGGTAAGAGGCAAGACCCTGAGGACGCCAAGAACTACATCCGCAAGCTGTACGAGCAGCAGGCCATCAACCGTGACAATAGGGAGGAGTGGAAGACTCTCTACCCGCACTTCACCTGTGCCACAGACACCAACCGCATCCGCAAGGTCTTCAGCGACGTCAAGGACACTGTGCTGCTCAAGTCTCTCAGGGACTATGGGGTCATCTGAACTTTTATTCCATGGTGAAAGACAGGAGGAAAGTGTTGGTTCTTGTCTCTGTGTGGACCATTTGCTTGTACGAGTGAAGGACCTGATAAAGACGTCCTACAATCAGACTATTGCCCATCCTTCATGCTTCTGTCCACCCCCCCTCCTCATCCTCTTCTCCCTCATCAGGTCTTAATGAAAAAGTAGGTGGAGAAACAAGGAACACTGTACTCTTCTCTCACCTTCAACCACCATCACTAGTCTGCTATCTTCCTCTTCTCCCTCTCAAGTAGAAAACATGATGATGTTTAGAGATATTGGGAGATACGACAAGACGGAGCGAGGAACCAGTAATCATCCTTGTACCTCAGCCAGCTGTTTCATTCTCAGTTTTCATTGTGGATTTTTTTGTTTTTTTGAACGTGAAAAAGTGTTTGGGTCATGCAGTGACTGAACTGATCCATAATTGAAACAGGAGCAGAGATGCTGTGAAGAGCTGTGCTGCCATTAACAGCGTAATGACTTTTACAAGTGGAGATGGGGTCATGCTTGGGTACAGCACACTGTCACACACATTTTAAATGCTTTATTTGAATCCACCAGGTAGATGCTCACACACACACACTGTAAACACACCGTTTCCATTATGCACCATAAAACAGCAACACATGAGTCACAATCTGCTGCACCTTTTATTATTAGACATCCAGAATCAGTGGCTTTTCTCTGTGTGATTAATGTCACCACAGAGGTTTTGATTGTTTCACAAACACTGCACTCAGACGGTCCAAATCCCTATTGATTACATTTATCTCACACTGGCAATATTTCTTATTACTTATCTCATTCAACACATCTGTTCGGTACAATCTTTATCAGTTATCATGTGCAGAAAGGTAACAGTGTGTGGTACCATTCCAGTCTGTTGCTGTTTCTGTATTAAATGATTTATTATGTTGAGAAATCGCATTTAAATGGCATTAATAATAATAATAATAATAATATTTAACTTGTGTTAATTTCACCTCGGGGAACCACCGTTAAGAGAAAAATTATAGCCTATTACCTAATTTAGTCTCATAAAATATACCTAACAGCGTGGCACAGAGGTTCAGTGGTTAGCACTGTTGCCTCACAGCAAGAAGGTCGTGGTCGTCCCAGCCTTTCTGTGTGGAGTTTGCATGCTCTCCCTGCATGGGCTCTCTCCCGGAGAAAGACTGGAGACTCTAAATTGTCCTTAGGTGTACGTGTGTCTATGTTTGCGCCTGCGATGGACTGGCGACCTGTCTAGTGTGTACCCAATGGTCAGCTGGGATTTGCTCCACCACCCTCCCCCACCCCGCCCGCGACCCTGTACGCAGGATAAGCGGTTCACGATGGATGGATGGATGAAAAATATACCTATTTGGAACTCTGATTAATAATTAAATAAATAACTATAACTAAAGTGATCACCAATAGCTAGTGGGTTAAAGGATATGAAGTTCTACATAAACGTTAACCATGAAGCAATCACAACAGTAAATCTCAGTGGAAAACATGTCAGCACATGAATGTTTACAAAAGCTAACAGTCCTGTGCAGTTTAGTTGTGAAGTAGCTCCATTATGGATTTAGCCAGGCAGGGAAGAATCGCGATGACCAATCATAGCTGAATGCCGGAGTCCATGGGCTAAATTCCCACCCATTGCAAGTGTGAATTTCCTGAGGATTGTGGGAATCTGAGTTCAATGACTCAAATCATTGAATTCATCTGTGAAGTGTCCGCGGTCACAATAATTAATATTATGTTATATGCAATCCCCTTTGTTACATATGGATAACATACAGACTGTGTGAGAAGAACACAACAGGAGAGTGAATCTTTTTTGCAAAGTGCTCCGCAGCCAGTACAAGCAGGGAGTCACAAAAACAAAGATGAAATCAAAATGAATGTGATGTGGATGAAAGTAAAATTTAGACAAACAACAAATTCAACTAATTGATTCAAGAGCTTTGCATAGGTTGAAGCACAATTTCTTATTTTTTCTAAATAAAGTTCTCCCTCTAATGAATTTGCATTTCTTAGTAAAGCACCAATTAGACTGTACAGTAAAGCAGCTGAGCACTGGATGCGAAGGCAGGTGTGCTTGTGTTTTTGGTAGGTTGGTGATTAGCGGATCCACCTGTTGTTGGCATGCATCAGTTTTGCGGTTATAAAGTACTGCTTTTATGTTTTACCACAGGCTTTCAGAAAACTCTGATGGATGCACAGTAAAGGGCAAAGTCCTGACCATCAGATCCGTTAACACTCCCCAATATGTTCATTACGGGTGTCTTACCGGTAGGAGGGAAAGATAAGCACAAGAAGGAGATTTGGATGGTTTAGGTCCAAAAAACTGGGAGAAAAAGTTCTTTAAAGCAGCTTAAAAGGTCATGATGTCAATGTTGTTTCTGCTGACCTCCAAGTGGCCAAGAAAGTAGTTCAAGTTGGTTTATGTGCTTAAATGTCTATTTTTGGTCTCTGAATTGTGCTGTTTTGAACGTTTCAACATTCAGCTTCCGCACGCCAATAAAGCAGCTTTCTAACAGTGCTTATACATTGTTAGATAGCTCATTAAAAGTTGTCATTGAACCACTGAGCTGAGTCACAGACATGTGGTTTAGAAGACTCTCCAGCTCTAACTTCAACCATCTTCATTTAATTCTCCTGTCAGCTAAACACAATTAATACACTTCATTAAAATCAATACCATACATCTGAGTACAGATCACAAATGGGGGCCGACAAGTTTTAAAAGGTCACAAGTGAAGGAACTGAGACTTGTTTGTCCCACGAGATAACAGTTCGATGGCGAAAAAATAAAATCCAACAGGCGATCGGCTGGGTAAAGGGTAAAGAATATTAATATGAGGTGGCAGTGTGAACTCTGTCCGTACTATTTATATCTGTGTGTGTGTGTGGAGAGGGGAAGTTCATAATATTGATTAGAAGTGTGAGTTCTATCCCCTTGTGCGTCACTGAGTATCGAGTGTGTGTTGAGTGAAAAATGAAATTCATTAAATTAACCTTGATGGGAAGTTAACATTTTGATCTTTGTTCTCATACTGCTACACTGCAGGTACGTATATTTTCTTTCATGCCATCAAACACAAATGTATAGTTTTACTGTACATTTACTGATGATTACTATACCTTTTATTGGCTTTTAAATGCTGTATTTCTTTACATTGTTTATCAAGAGCACATAAGCTGATTAGAGTGTTTTTGCTACTACTTTCAGGCATTGGGAGACCTCTCATACAGTGACAGTGAATCATTTTGTGTAGCCTCAGGTGGAGGAAGTGTGCAAATATTTTATTTTGTAGTTACTGTAATATTAAAAACAAACTTTTGAAAATACATACACACACCCTCAGCTTGCTTTTGTTCGCCTTTCCTGGCAGATATGGCCATGTGATGTGTTTTCACTTCACCGCACTGTGAGGTTCTGTCATCAAGACAAATATGGTCTCACGCTGCAATCATGTGCTCGGGGTGACTCGCAGTTTAGAACACTGCAGGATTGACACATGGGATTTTTCCCACAGCACTCATTTCCATAAACCATCGTGTGTGTTCCTGATGAGCAAACTGAAAATTCCTCAGTAAAAACAGTTGTCACATTTATTAAGGAGAAGACTTCTCCATGATCAGTCTGAAAATGATTTGACAGTTGAGAGTAATTCAGGCTTTACACAGTCAGATTATAGTTGTTTAAGCTGTCTTTTTCCTCCATCCTATTGGCAGGAGTACAGTAGTTCCTCAATAGTGAGTGACAAATCGCTTCTCCAAACAAATTCAGTCACAGAGCCAGAATTCAAGTCACTGTGACCATCCGCTGACAGCAAAAGTACGCTCTGTGCATGCCACATGCCACACGTTTACACAACAAAAATACATATAGACAGATGGTAAAGCATGTCCCTGAGTAGTTTCAGTGTAACACACAAATGAACATGTGCCCACACACTGTGACTGGTAGTGGCTTTCAGAGCACCACGCCATGGGAGCATGAGAGTATGATCCTGTAGCTCTGGTGACTGTCTGTCTCCTCCAGACGAGTTGACATTCTCAAGTGTGTGTTTGAGTGTGAGTGTGTGAGATAGAGAGAGATAGTGTGTGTGTGTGTGTGTGTGTGTGTGTGTGTGTGAACCTCCCAGACAGTGACGGGGCCACAGCAGTCCTTCTGTCTCAGTTTCACAGCTCTGTCAGCAGTGAAGCTGCATTGTTATTGGGGTCTTATCCACCTTCAGCCAGCATCACTGCAGCACCATGAAAAGCTTTTATTTAATTTTTTTTTAAATAAAAAAAAACACTGATTAAAACAAACAAACTCTGACTTATAAAACTGAAATAAGACAAGACACAGAAAACGTAAAATAAAATAATTCAAGTGAATAGCCATCATCTATCCTGCAGAGGACACTAATGCTGCATTCACACAATGTTGGCAGAGTGAGATTAAACAGGAAAAACTCATGCTATTCTGAATTAGAAGTGTTCAGACATTGTTCAAGTTGGCTACATTGACTGCTTCCTTTAATCAGTGTTTTAAAAAAAAACATTTTCATACTGCTCCAGTGATGCTGGCTGAAGGTGGATAAGACCGCAATAACCATGCAGCTTCACTGCTGACAGTGCTGTGAAACTGAGACAGAAGGACTGCTGTGGCCCGTCACTGTCTGGGAGGTTCACACACACACACACCAGATAAATAAGCTAAACAAGAGATGCACTGTACTATTTAAATTAGTTATATTAGTGTTAATATTGGGTTTTATTTAAATGTAAACTGCCTTTTAACGATGATGATGTGAACGATTTTTACCATTCAGCTGCACATTTACGGTCTGAACAATATGATGTGAGTGCGGCCTATAAACAATGTTTCCCACTGACCTGCTGATCCCGCCAAATCAAGGATGAGTGCACAGCAGGTGGGTAGGAAACAGAAAACTCTTTGCCACAATGTCATGATTGCTCATACAAGGACAATTCCTATATTTAGAACTGAAACAGTTTTCATTAAGTTAGCTCTTGCAGTTAGTGTAAAATGAACTGTTGAATGTGTCCCAAGACCATCGATGGACAGAATGGGTTGAAAGCAAAGAAGCCTCCCCTCACACACGTATAGCGTTAGCAGCTGTGCAGTGAGCACATGAAAGTTGGTGTTAATGGTTAGCTACCTGAAGACCCAAAAACAGAACATGGACAAGGGGGGTGGAAAAATTCATGGATCAGGTTTACTCTCAATGTCAAAGGAGCAAGAGACGAATCTTGGTTGGAGCTGGAGAGTGAGCTGAGGTGGCGGCAGGGAACCGACTCAGGCCGGACAATCTCTGGTAGGAAATGAATCTGAGGCATATGCAAAAAGCAAAAGTTATTTTGTAAGAGCATTTGATTTATTGGTTGCTGTTGGGATTATAAAGAGAACACACTAAATATCACTTCTGAAATAAATTGCCTATCCCAGCTCTAATGTAAGGATTGTTTTGTTGTGCGCAGTCTCTTGTTCTTTGTTCATCTTACTGAGTTTGAAAAAAATAATAATAGGTCTCTGCTTGGAAGAAGCCACCATGACTGATTGGAATCCTCTGCATACGCGCACAGAATGGGCTCCAGTTTGGGATAGACCCAATTTTGCATGGCTGACATTTAAGATGATTGATTCCTCGAGGACTGTGTGTGCCAGTCTCCCAAAAATTGGCTGCAGAAGATGAGGGGATTTGACAACAGGTGGGAAGCCGGGCCTTGGTGGCCTTTGCTGATAATGAGGGATTTGTTTATGTAAATCTCAAACAACATTCCCACGTGCGGCTACTTCCTGAGATACCACCGCTGCTTCTGCTCTGATCAGCCCCCCCGCAAATCTCGGCTGAACCCGAGCATACATGTGCTCAACTTCCGTGGGTGCTGAGCGACGTCAGGTAAGAAGTCCAGCGGCTTGTGTGATCTCCTGAGTAGAGACAGAGCTGAGACGTGCAGTGCGGGTTAACCGGTGGGCTTTTTGAAAACCTATTTTGCTGCCTGGTTTGTTGCTATGGACTGCCTGTTGCTGATAAGAGCCGGTCAAAGCTTTTCCATTTCCACCAGTGTTCCTTAAAGCAGAGACACACCTGCTGCGAACTTATCAAACATATGCGCCACGTATACAGATGCACACACAGATTCTACTGCATTTGAAATCTCAACAAATAACCTGTCAAGATTAGCACGCAAAAAAAGCTGCAATAATGTAAACACCTGTAGAACACAATGAAACCTAATATAGCAGCCTGCAGCAAAGTGAGGCTTTAAAATGTTCAGAGAGGTGCAGATTTAACAGCATGGTGATTGTTGAAGATTGTTGTTTTGATGTTGAATTGGACTGTATCACTGTATATTGTAAGATGTAGCTGTTATTGTCTACGCACCCTGTACCTTTTCACTCTGGCAAGGCAGACATGTTTTTCAAAGGTTCTTTTCAACGCCATTGCAGTGTATGGGTACAAAGAAAAAAAGGTGCTTATCAGGAGAAGAAATGAATCAATTTGCCAGCGTGAATCACCATTCAGTTTCCCAAAACAACTCCAGCATTTGCAGTGGCAGCTGGCCCTTTGTAGCCCGAATCTCCCTCACTGTGTGCTTTATCACACACATTGCTCAACTCAGAGGGGAAAGGGTCTGTCTGAATGCTATGCATCAATAAATCCTATAGGATCTTCACCTGGTCTAAAAAGGCCATTTCAAAAAGCAGCATTAACAATAGTTTTGTACTAAATAATAAAATCCAAAGTAATTTTGCTGTTTACTTCTGTTCATCAATTACTATTGCTTTTATAGGATTATTGTTTGTCTTTGTTGGAGATAGCATCTATCGGTTCAACTGCAGACAATGATGTGATGATGAGAAAAACAATGGTAAAGACGGTAAAGAGTCATTTGATTCTAAGTATCTACCGATACAGAGTCCTGATCCGATACTTTTATAATACTTAAAAAAAGAATAAAGAAGAGCGAAAAAACAGATCCAGGATGTTCCTTATTTTTTTAACATTCAACAACTCTGTTAACAAACAGAGCACTTCTGTGAGGTAGCTTGAACAATCAAGTAATAAATAACATAAATTCTTCACTTTTGGACTTTAGTGCCACAGTAAATATAAAAAACAGTCTAAGATAAAAACAAATAGCACCTCAACTTAAAACACCTGGCAGGCATGTAAACAAATACAAAAATAAAAGTGCCACAGTGTTTCCAAAGCACATCTATAAATCCGGTCCGATCCGATCTGGACATCCCTAGTAAAGACGATAATGGTGAAAAAGACAAGGAGGAATAGATATTAAATAAGAAGATGAACAAGCAGAAAAATGTAGTTTCTGGTGTGTTCTCTGTTCAGAAACACCTGGCCTGGACAGCATCTTGTGCAATAATGAGTTTTTGAGAAGCTGCTGTAGGGCAGTTATGAATGTGGAGGAGGGAGCAACACAAAATGTTCCCAATTAAAATGAAGATGAATTGCAGCAGTGGGTCCCCTGCTGTGGCTCTACTTTTGTCTGTAAATCTCTGCCATACAGACAGGTCGTTAAGCACTAAAGGCTGCTCTGGTCCCAAAACATAACAGCCTAAACACATCACATCCCTGCCAGAGATGCTCTATGTGTGTACACCAAAACCACAAAGCTGAGAGGGCAGAGGAGGGGGCTCAGATACACTCATCAGGACAGTTTGATGTGGCGGAATTACTTCACATGCAGAAAACGAGTTAAAGATGTGCTGCACTGTGAAAACAAAAGTTTCCTCCTCTTTTCAATTTGATTTTCATAAGACCAAAGGAGAAGAATGTTCTTAACTTACAGATGAGAGAATCTATTATCCTAAATTAAAATAACTTCTCAAAGATCAGATTTCCGAGCTTGGTAATGATGCACCATTTTCTGTTTTTTTCTTAGAAAGACCTTTGAAATTTGGTATGTATTACAAGGGAAACGAAGTCACAATGTCATTTGGTACACTTCTACTTTTCCAGTTGATAAATAGAGTCTCTTTAGTGCCTAGCAGGTTATCTGAGCATGCAAAAATGTGAAATGTGTCAACAAGTAATCATAAAATTCAACCTATGGGAAGAATAAAGTTTCTGGTAATTAATAATACATAATAATAGATGAATACTTTCTTACAGAATTTACACGGTTTGTTATTGAGCTATTCTTTCAAGGGAATTCGTATTTTCTCTCAAATTACTATCAAATGACATTGTTCTTTCCCAAAATAAAGATTACTATGTGGCCTGTGCTGTATTGTGATAAACTGCTAAGTCTTTTGTCAGCAATTAAGTAAAGTGCATTTTATTTATCAGCTTTCTAGGTGTCACAAAGTGCTTTACAACAAAAGACATAAGAAAGACAGAAAATAGAGACAATATAAAACTGCCTTTATTCAGCATGACAACATCTAAAAATATATTATTCAACCAGTATTAATAATACTAACCTTATCTGAATTGCGGTTTTGTAACAAAGTGCTTCATAGAGGTAAAAGGAAGGAATACAAGATGCAGAAAACAAATGAAAAGTGTTTTGATCAACACAAAATGTCCCAAATTAATCAAAAACAGCAAGGGTACAGATGGGAAATCGCTGCGGTAAACATGGTGGCTGAGCCAGAGTTTAGGGACCCTGACAGCCGATGCACATCTTCTTTACTTTTAAGTCTAGATCTGGGGGCGGCTAGTTTTGCTGCAGGATCAGGATGAAATGAAGTAATGATTTTTGGTGACCCATCCTCACCAGTTTCACATGTCTTTAGGCTATGACCAGGTTGGGCATGGAGTGAGGACTAAGGAGATAAAATGATTCAGTAATTCTCAAAAATGAAAAGTAAAATTTTTGGAAAAATAAGCATAATTTTACATAGTGGAATGTGTCTTTCTGTAGTCCTATCCTGCAAAATTGTCCTGTAACCTCTCCGATTAATCTTGAAACCAGCACAGCAAGTCCTTTAGGTGGTATTTCACTCTATTCAATCCCGGAAAGTCTGATGTGATAATCTGATGTTAAAATGCTTTGATCGTCGCCATTCAGCCATCATTTGTCTCTAATAGCTCAAACATGTACGATGTATTTTCATATAATGACAACAAAGTTCTGTTCTGCTGCTGCGATGTCTTTTGTGTCGTTGTCTTACTCTTTTCTTTGTCACTGCGTGGTGCCACACTGATCACTTCATCTAATGGATCACAAAGCAAAAGGAAGAGAAACTGCCGATCATATGCTTTTATCTCCCTTGGAGCTTAATGTTACAGCATGGCACATACACACATTTATTCATTCTGTACACACAGAAATGTATCTAAAGCTTTTCTCACATCCCCCGCCTCCCACTCAAATACTTAAAAGCAAACTTTCCAAAAAGTTATTTTTTCCAGTTGGCCAGACACTCAGTGAGCTATGCGATGTTTACCCCATTATCGTCCCTGACCGCTGACACCAAATCAAATGGAAAAGTACACACACATATATTTGTAGCCGGGGGAGAAGCTTGCGAGATATGAGATCCACATCAGGTCAGCAGCTTGACGTTTCTAACTGGAAAGGTTTTGTCTCGGTGGCCCGCTCCACTCCCGGAGGGAATGCATTGTCTGGTCTGGTTTAGAGCAGCAGTTCAGTCTATAAAGTGCTTTAAAAGGTCCTACTTGCAGTATCTAAAGGGAGTAACCCAGTTTGTCTAGAGTGATGGTGGGGGAGTGTGTAGATGAATAAGAGGTAATAAATAGTGGTCATTTTGTGTTTAATCTGTAAATGCACTATAATATCTAGGTCATATAAAACAACGGTTTCTTGGCTCAGATCTCTTCAAGACTCGTCATGTTTAGTTTTCACATACTCAATCTTTTTATCAGACAACTGACTGTTCGCAAAGCTGTATCTACGCATGCTGAGCTTTCATTCTCGCCCTGCGATCAAAATGATCATTTACTTCTGGATTGACAGAACCTTGAACCTTAGTATAGGTTTTTGATTTTGATGAGCCGCTTATCCTGGCTGAATGCCAATTGTCACGATATTTTTGATCTGCTATACCTAATTTGCAAATTAAGTTAGCATTAGCTCAACAAACTGCCATCTCTAGCTGATGTTTTATTGTTTCCAGCTGTTTTATTTTAAAATAGCAATGCTGTAAAAGTGGTCCAGGTAAAAAGTTAGCATCCTCACCAGTTGATGATATATAGAAGACACTGAAATAAAGAAACAGCATTCTGCTTGTTGCAGTGGAGAGCAAAAATGTAGCCTGGACATAACCCCATTTGGCTAGTTATCCTTGTTAGTATTTATGTCAGTACATTTCTCTTAAAAAAGAGAAGCCTTAGGGAATAGCAATGTGTTTGGCAAACATACAGTAAGGCAGTAATGAGTTTTGCTGGGGTTGCTAGCGTTTAAGTCCCCAAATCCAACAAGAGCTGCTAACATTAGCCTAAACACTAATGGCATCCAGGACCGGTCTCCACTCTGTGTGAAGATACTAATCAGTGGATGTGCTAGTTGTGAACGGGTCTTTTTTTATTGTAACCTGTAACCCCACATAATAATGTAGTTAGTTCGTTATTTGCCTTGAAAGTAATGCTCGGTTATCATAGACAATAAGGTAGGTACTGTAGCCAGACATGTTAATGATTGCGCCCTACATTAGTGCAAGCAAGCACTGTTAAATTTACTGCTCAAGTATTGCTGTTACAGCTCCATGCACACCACTTCATCATGTGCAAAAATCCCAACACTGACATGCCTGCTGTACCTAGTTACCGTTGCTAATTATAATTGGACAATTGCTGATTTGGGGCAGGGGTTAAGTCAATGGTGAATTGACAATGTATTCATTTTTCACTGTTTGTGAGGAAATTGTGCTCCCCTGCAACAAGCTCAGATTTCAGTTACTGAAGGACAATTGGGTTACTAATTTCAAGCAGCCTCTGCTAATTAATTATCATACCATACTGTCATGAAGTGAAACCAATGGCTGCCTGGCATGCTTTGGAGCATGATCAAAAGTGATGCTGAGCGTACACTGGTATGAGATATATGACTGAAAGATGCAATAACACAGGTGACGGCAAAAAATAGTTAGGTAAAGGAAACATTATTTACAGTTGTAGCGTATGCACGTGTACACTATGCGTGTACTTTTGTAAATGCATTCATGTAATTTGCCTGTGTGACGTGTGTGTCTGATTGACTAGCAATGCTGTTGAGGTGAAGCGATACCTCTCCATGTTTGAGTGCTGCACAGGGTCCTGAAATATGATAGAAGTAATTACGGCATTCAGTGGTGCATGTAGAAAATGCAGATAACACCAGCTCTCTGAGAGAACTCTTCAACAATGGCTTTGCCTGTCTCTCCTGCACAATTACAGCCTGGAGAGAATGTGACACTTCTTCAGTGAACCACTTTAATGTAAGTAACTACTTTTGACTCTTCACTGATACATCTTTTACCTTGGTACTCATATTTCATTTACATAACAAGAACCTATACATTCTATGGCGAAACATCTGCAAATTGAAGTCTTGCGCAGCCAGTATCAAGACATTTTCACATTTTGCTTTCACCGTAACGCTTTACCTTCAGTATTACCATAACCTAATTACTTCTACAACCTTTATAAGTCCATAATTAGTTAGAATTTTGCACTCACACAGTTTGCATCCTCTTTGTAGATAGATGGCGTCGTATTCATTTGTAGTAATTAGTACAATTAAACCACTGTCACTGGGCTTTTAGCTGATGTTCTTTTCCAGCAACTGATTAGGCTTAAATTCTCAAAAGTCCTCAGTACTTTAAAAATGTTTGTATGCTTTGGGAGTTTGCTCTTTGTGTGTCTGCGTATTTAAGCCAAATCAGCTGTTGGAAAAGAACATCAGCTAAAAGCCCAGTGGCAGTGGCTTAATTGTACTAATTACTAAAATATGCTTTCTTGCTGAGAGTTAGATGAGAAGATCAATACCACCTGTCTGAAAATATGAAGTTACAGCCGAGAGACAGTTAGCTTAGCAGACTGAAACAGCTAGGCTGGCCTGGGAAAAGGTCGAAAAACAATCCATCTATCTGCACTTCTAAATATTACTAAGGAACTCATATCTCTTTTTACAAGGGGGTATTTGTGGGACTGTTTCTTGGCTGGGAGCTGTGACGTCCTGGAGTCTGGTCATTACTGTGAAATTGCCAGGCAACTAGCAGAGACTCCAGTAAGTCACTGCACCCTGCCCAGGAATAGTCTGGCACCTAAGCCCCTGTTTGTATTTGTATTTTTTTGTATTGATTAAACAAACAAGGTATCACATGTTAATGAGGTTTGGAGGTGCTAATTTTGTTATTTCTGGCCAGAGCCACACTAGCTGTTTCTAGTTTTTATGCTCAGCTAAGCGTAACCTGGCTGTAGAATTATATTTAGTGTGTAGAAATGAGAGTGGTATCGATCCTTTCATTTAACTCTCAGTAAGACAGCACATAAGTGTATTTTGTATATTTACAATTTCTTTAATAAACGTGCCCTAAAAGAATCCAGACCTTTGAGCTGCACATGTCCTCTTGTTCTCATTTGTTGCCTCACATTACTTAACATATGTAATATTGTATGTTAACATCAATGTAAATGCTCCGTATTTGTATAGCGCCTTTCTAGTCTTTTCGACCACTCAAAGCGCTTTTACACTTCTACATCTGCACCTTTCACTCAGATTCATACATATTCAGGGGTTCAGTGTCTTGAAACGCTGACCTTCCGATTAACGGCCAACCCGCTCTACCTCCTGAGCCACAGCCGCCCCATCAACAAAAAGAATAGAAGGCCAATCTGCCAAACTGTTAGCATAGGCTTTTTAAAAGTGCAGAGTTGAAACAAGAGAAAGGGAGCAAAGTAAGAACCCAATGAATTAGTCAGTAAGTTTGTTACTCACCCAGTATGTGTTATTACTGCAAGCCAGCCACAGTGTGTGACAGCTTATTTAGCCTCAAAGCTGCTGGGAGTTTGCAGGAGTCACCTTCCAGAGGGGAGTAATGACAATTACAGAGACAGATGGTGTGTACGCAGCGGCCGATGTTTCTACCAGCGTATTCAACCACCTGGGAGCCAGAAAAAGCCTGAGTGCCACAAACTTTGGATCCCGGGGTAACGATTTTCCTGAGCATCACATTATTGCATTGTGCCAAGGCACCTCCTAAAGCAAAGAAATTGAAGCAGATGATTCAAGTCACTAAAATGTAGCTCACACGGATAATGTACACAGAGTTTTTTGGGGTTATTAATGTTTAATGAGAACCAGCTGTCCAGAGTGTTTAACATCTTGGCTCTTTTCTCTGTTTCTTTTTCTCTTTTTTCTTCTCTCTTTGAATTAAAGATAATTTTGTCACTTCAAATGTGATATACATATTTTAATGCTGACTTGATATTCATGTGTAGAGGAACTCAAACTGGTTCATTTGGTTTAACTGGTCATCACCATTTGTGTAATATGTTTTAGTCGGTCAATTACATATACTATTGTACCTCAGAGCCATTTAACTATTCATAAATGTAGTAAATGGTGGCTGTTAGTATAGTAGTATTTTCACTTTGATCATTTGTGACTGATCCTTTTTTGTTTATCTGTTAAGCTAAAAACATTAGAAATGTGTATAAATTAATTATTGACACTAGAAATAAGAAATTCATTTACATTGTATATTAAAATGTCTGAAAAGCGGATTAGATGGGCTTAAAAGCGACTTTTACTCTAACTGAACTCTTGCCTGTGATGGTTACTTTTTGGTTTTAAAACTCTGTAATGACAAACTTTACAGGCTTAGAGCCATTCCTCCATGTCAAATAAGGAAATAAATTCACAGTTGTATTTTGTGTTGCATGTGTTTTATGTCGTTTTTCATATACAGTATGAATATCTGTCCTCATGACAAAAAAAACTAGAAAAAAGAAAAAGTAAAATACTGTCTCAAACCATATAAACTGTAAAGATCTCCCTTTGAACAAAGTAGTACAGGGAAGGAGCAATGAAATTATCAGCACTGTGTCACCTGGTCTTTTCCGGCCCCGGGGGTGGGCCCTTAATCCTAGCTGCACGTCAGCCTTCAGAATAATAAGTTGCACCCACACACAGCCTTTGTTCTTGTCCTTTGTCTGCGTCCACAGCCGAAGAAGGAAGAGGGAAAGGCGTTATGGAATGATGGAGCTCTGCCTGGTACGACTTCACCAGTCAGAGCTGGAGTTTCTGCACGCTAAATGATGCGTCATTACAGCGATTCCATAATGGTGTTCTAATTGCGCCATGGCAGCATTTCATGTCAATCATTTCTTTTTATGGCACTACCCTTCCTGCCTTACCTTTACTGGCTTTCCTTTCAGTCTCCTCTGCACCTGTCTATCGCCCTCGCCGAGTTTTCATTTTTCCACCTTTCTGTCTCCTGTCCTCATATCTTCTCGGCCTCCTCCACTTTCTCAGTCTTTCTGCTTTCATGAATGAGGAAAAGATACACAAGAGGCGGATACAAGGAAGAACAATGAACATGTTTCTCCAAGCCATTGTGCTTGTAATGATAGTATCTGTACTGGCAGTCCCCTGACGATGTTGGGAAAGGGTTTGTATATGCACAAATGACAATTACAAAGCTTTTTTCATACTGGCTACCCACATGGTGTGATGCATACATACTCACACGGAAGCGAGTCGAGGGCTAGAAAGCAGCGCTGGGTTACACAAAAGCCTCTGAGTCAAGCTTTTTTCCACCGCGTGTTAGTGAAGAGAACAGCATCACTGATATTGTGATCAACCATAAAAAACATCATGGAATGTAATTGAAAATATGATTCATTAATAAATTATTTGATTTAATATGAGCTGGAGTCAAGAATCCAACCAGTTACAGAGGAATATTTTTTGGAGGGAAATGCAAATGAATTGCATTCATACAAACCATGTTTGCATTGAAAAACTGCGTGAAGTGAAATGGAGGTGGATGACTACATATTTAAAAGTACCAATAAAATGTGGTGCAGTTACGTGCTAGGTCAAATCAACTCAAGTCAACACGCAGACAGCGATTAAGAGGGCAAAGACAATTTAAAAGTCTACCCCAGTTCAGGTCTCCAGTCTGTCACAGAGCTAACAAGCAGACAACCACTTACTCGGAATTACACCTGCAGGCAATTTATGGTGGTACTGCAGCGACTGAGCATTGCACTTCCATAAAGTTAAGAGAACTCAAAAGAGAGAGATTTAAAAAGAATAGTTAAAACCGATCAAGCTCAAAGAACATTGAATGAATTGAATTTCCCTTAAAGCAACTAAAAGCATCTTTCATTAGACCATCCCTACAGAGACAACCACCCCCCACAGAACCAGGCATGTTTTATTCAACAAAATGATGACTCATTTGCTTTATAATATTAATACTTCTATTGGAATAAATTGCCACTGTCTTTCTCTCTCTGTCCCTCTTCTCCAGCCACATTCCCTGTTCCCCTAGGAACCTTCATTGCCATTTTCCATCCATCTACTAGGTATCTTCAGACTAATACTGTGTTCCAGGCGACTCAACTTGGAAATTTCTGAACTCCAACTAGAAAAAGCACTATGGAATGCCACTTGAAGTGGGAGTTTCTAATTGCAAACTCAGATAAAAAATATGTACATGAGTAGCAGCTGAATGATGTCACACAATAATGGCATCTTCCATGGAAGCACACATTGTAAATGTCAAACCGTAAATTAAAAGGCAACATAAAGTATATTTCGATGTATTTAAATTAAAATAATACATACTACATAGTGTCATATAGGAAAACTTGTTCTGCATGTATATTGCCAATTGTTATCCAATTAGCTGCAACAGTATTCAAAAAGACAGGAAAATATACCTCGAATCCTATTGCAGAACGTTGTGCAACATTGCAAGGAAACATGTCGTTCAATACGAAAATATTGCAAACCGGTGCAAAACGTATTGAGATTGAACTCGCCCCTGCCTCTCATTCCATCATCGGCCTCTCAGTACACTGGTACGCTTCCCTTGTTCCTCTGTCAGTTTGTCCTTGTTACTATGTTGCTGTCTTGCCTTGTGTTTTTGCTTTGCAGCATCTGCCCCCTCATCCTTTCTGCCTGTTACCAGTCTGCCTACCTGAACTTGCCTGTAAGCTATTTTGGTCTGATCTCATCCCGTGGTCTCCACTGTCTGCATTTAAGTCCTTCCCCTGTTGCCACTCTCCTGCACCCTTGTGACAGCAAGCAAATACTCAACACATAATTCTCAAACATTTCAATTCTCACACCTTTCTCAAAAACATAGCCTATATAACCAAAGAAAATTAAAAAAGATTTTATATGATGATATAGCTATCCTCCTGCTATCTTTATGACCACAGTGGAAATAAGTCCTCGACTTTATTGTTTCACAATGGTTGTTTTGTAGTGGTATGTGATTTAATGTCCTCCTTCTCAAATAATAATAATAATTCTCTAATGACAAACTGTAAAATAAACTACTACCAAGAGATATACCAAGTCAACAAGTATTCTAGTGTAGTGTAAGTCTCAGAGGTCTCACACCAACCAGGATAATAAACAATAAATGAAACCATCACACTAAAAGAAGAAAAAAATACAATTTTTAACAGAGAGAGCCTTGTCTGCATCATTGTGTAGCACTCTTATATCTCTGAGAGCATTGAAAACAACACAGATGCTCATTGTTATTTTTAGGCAGACACGGTGGCCTTGCCCCACATGTGCCTCCCTCAGAGCTCACAGTAATTAAACTGGATTTTCTGTTGGTGCAGTTTTCTGTAAGTACACACCAGCCTTTTCTTTGTCTGCTCAACCAGGGCACAAGCCTTGTTATAACAGCTTATGTTAATTACCCAGCCCTCCTTATGTTAAAGTTTTAAAAAAGTAAATCATTTTGAAGGTGTTCAATCATGAGAAAAAAACAAGGTAAAGTAACTGAACTCTGTGACTGATAAGCTCACTGCGGTCTTTTATCATCGATGGCTTAATTTCAAACATACAGTGATGACGCATCCTTTGACATGATGTGACAGGGATGCCATGTTGGTTTGAGGAGCTCAGGCTGACTGAGTGCTACAAACTCATGTAAGAACAATAAATGCTGCAAACAGCAGCAACCAGGCTCCAAGGTAGCTACTTAGTAACAAAGAGAACAAACGTCATCCTTTTTCTTTCTTTTAAAGTTCATCATCAGAACAACTTCAGGCTCAAAACCTGTGTTTCAGTGCCCTTTCCGGGTGAAAGGTTCGGGTCTTTCATAATCAAATCTGGGTGTGATCAGAAACAGTGATGTCACAGTGTGGCGGGGTACACCTGTACATCACAGAACCAAGTTAAACTACTGGATGTCAGCAAAAACAAGATCATCAGGTGTGTAAATCTGAAACGGTTCATCCTCACTTAACAACTTTTGGGGTGGCAGTGGGGACTTTCATGGTCGGCGTCTCATCCCCTACGCCCCTAATTTTGTATTCACAGCTTACATAGTGGTACAACAGCTGCTCAAACTTTTTAGACTGTAGAGTTGAAGCATCATCATATTTAAAGTAGATTAGTAAAAGATTCTGATTTTGAAATTTCATGATAAATGGATGAAATTGGATGCAACATGAAGTGCAGAACTCTTGTTTCCCCTGGCAGTGAGAGTACTTACACAAATGACTTATGCCTACAGATAAGCTCGCTTGAGTTCAGAAAGCAGAAAGAGTTACAAAAATACAGAGAAATATCCTCAGTGCCACAACATTATTTAGGTAGAGTAAATGTCATACTTACATAGCCTACTCCTAAATATTTTACAAACACCACCCTGTCCAAGATGGGACATCCATGTCTGCCCTCAGTCCCTTCTCTTTTCACAGCACTCTCCAACAAGGAAAAACTGGAAGAAAACACTTGTTTTTTTTACTGTAATAATGTTTTTTACTGGGGCATCAGAAACTTTTCTTGGTTCTTAGGTTTTTCTGCCATAAGTCAGTCATACTCTTGCTCTAGGTACTCTGTTGCTACAGCTGATCCAGAGCCATGTAGAGAGAGAGTTGCATCATCTCCATTCAATTTCAATTCAAGTGGCGTTGATAGGCTTAATCAGCAATGTGTGAACCCCTTTGGCAAGGACTTAACTGAGACAGATGTTCAATTAATGGTAAAAAGGCCTGCACTACAGCTTTAAGTAAAGCACATGTCCTCTGTTTGTCAAATTACATCACAACATATTATTGCACAGCTTCTTGTGCACACCAAGCAGTAAGTTTGTTATTTTTTGGAACTTCAAGAGATCTGTATATTACTTAGGATCTGAAGAATAAGAATTTACATTCAAACGTTTTTGACTATATATTGATGATATATAGGCTATATATTTATATATGATATACAAGTTTTGTGTGAACAGTTTTGTATGTAATTTATGAAGAACCAGTAAAGTAAAATCCTTTACTTGCCCCCCATAAAAGAAAATATAACGGGGAAACTGAAAACATTTGATTCACTGATTCAGTGGCGCTCTACTCTTCTCAGCAGTAAGGTGCAGGGTGTCTGCTAAGGGTATAATTACAGAGATAGAATACAAGGGTGTAATTATCTCTAGAGAAAGTTCACTGCAACTGAGCCCCACAAAAGTGTGTGTATGTGGCAGAATTAAGGGTTGTGACAGGGGGGCTGTAGCCTGTGTGCATCAGTGTAAATGCAGAGCTAGGTGGCCTATTTACATATTGTACACTAATGGATGTTTGATTAGACGAAGTGGATGAGCCTGACCTTTTCTCTTTTCATATGAGGACTGTGATGAGGCCGCGGCCATACTGTGGAGAGGCTGTGACACACGAATACATGAATACAGACTAGTCTTGGGCACAATTTATTTTTCATAACTTTATACCTGTCTAACCTAGCTAACCTTTCGATGGGATATATATATGATGGTTTTTGTGTTAAAAAAATAAAAAAAATAAAAGCTGTGCTGCTGGTGATGGAAGTCACTGTAGCATGTATGCCATTGTCTGGCTTTCAATGCTGAGTGTTTAATATGCAATTAGTCTACTAAGACAAGTCTTGCTGTGTTTAAATATGTATGGCCCATAGAATAATCAGTGTTGGATGAAGCATTCATAACCTTTACTTGAGTAAAAGTACTAATTCCTCCCTGTAGAAATACTCTGTTAAAAGAAAAATCAATGCTCTGAAAATGTAACTTTAGTAAAACAAGGTCAGCATAATCAGTATACATACAATATAATGTGGTTAACGTATTAAAAAGTCAAATATCAGACTGTTATACTATTAAATATTATATCATTTGATTATTATTACTCGTGCATTAATGTAAAAGCAGGATTTTTGTAGTCAGTTGAGGTTGAACTATTTTGTATCAGACTGCAATTTATGACTTTTTTTGTTGTGGATTAATCTGCCGATTATTTTCTCCATTAATGCAAAGTTTGATAATAGTGAGAAATATTGTCACAATTGCCCAGAGTGACACCTTCACGATGCTTGTTTTGTCTGTCCAAACCTCAAAATGATTAAAAATACATTAAAATAATCAAAAGGAAACAAAGCAAATCTTCACATTCATGAAGCTGGCACCATGAACTGTTTTTACATGAAAAATGATTTCAATGATCAAAATAGTTGCCAATTAAATTTCAATCAACTATTGTACTAGCTTTACTTGTATAAACGGTTGGGTATTTAAATTTATAACAATACATCATGTCAGGGCTGGCCCTGACAATATTGGAGCCCTAGGCGAGATTTTAAATTGGCGCCCCCCATGCCAAACCCTAAAATATCCACCTCATGGGTTGGGGTCATCACTTTTCAATCCACAGGAATTTTTTTAAACGTTCAGCAGCCAATATCACAATTTTAGCATGTATTCATGAAAAGCCAAGTCAAGTAATCATGGTCAGTAATGAATGAAGTGTGATCAGCATACTTGTCAACCTCCACATCAAAAACATCTAAATTGAGAGACCAAACCTATCTGTGTTCCTCCATAAACCGTGTGTCAACCCAGAGACTGTTTTCTTCCATTATAGGGTAGATTTTTTTAAATGCAAGAGTATTGGTTTAGTTTTAATGGTAGAGGGGACAGGAATGAAGAGGAGGGTCTGGGGGTCCTCCCCCAGAAAATCTTAAGCATTGAAGACTTCATTCCTGCATTCTGGTGAAAATTTCTGAACCAAATTCTGCCTCAATTTATGGTGGAAAAATCTTCATTTTTGTAAAGAGAAACAAAATTCAGGCAGCAGGTGACAATTTAAAATATACGAAAAATTAATACAATATAATGCAGTAAGGTTTTCAGGCATTTTATAGCTATTGCTTTTAAATAGCCTATGTTCCATTAAGGCATGATTCAGTCTTCCCTCCTCTTTTGTGTCTTTTGTTTGGGGATGTGCTTGTGACATGTTTTAACCTCAAATGAGTTAAAGATTTAAGTTATAGATTCCAGTACTTTAATAGCTGCTGTGTTTCAGCAGGTTTTCTGCTCATGTTCATAACTTTCTGCACATTCAGAATCTCTCCCACATATCTTAGTTCTCAAACATGTCCAGAAAAAAATTGTAAAACAAGACTGACATCATTATTTAATTAGAATTGATACTATTTTTTAAGTCTACCTCTCCTATATCCCCTATATTATCCCCTTTAGACCAACACAGAGCACAGACTGCATGTTGCATGTGAAACCAAAACCAACTGGAAAACACTCACCACAAATCCACATACGTTAACTTCAGCAGCTCCAGTAAAGTGCACCTCAATCCCAAACAGAGCAAGGCTGCGCCTACGGATTTTAGATGTTTATATTGCAAAACTCTACACAACGACACAACTTCTTACAAGTGTCTGTACTCACAGCGCAGGGTGCACTTAATTATTATCATCGGCGTACGCTGATGTCTCAGCAATGGGCAGAATTGGTTCGTGCAGAGTCAAAAACCTTCTTGTGTGGTTAGTGATTGTGGTTTTGTGTGGTTAGTGATTGTGTGATTGTGTGATTGAGCAAAAGTGAGTGAGCTGCAGGTGAATGCAGTGGAGCAGTAGAAAAATGTGAGCAGTGATGTTCAGCAATAAATGTACAGTGTAGATTACAGTTTCAGTGAATAAAGGTTGTAGCTAAAGGTCCTGTGTGTGTGGGTTGTTCACCAACTGGTAGAAAAGTGAAGGGGGTTATCGCATTTTAGATGGAGTTAGGCAGTTTTGCACAGCGTTGCCTGCCTACGCTAGGGCCGAACACTACAATATATCACCTCAACACAACATCTCCATATCAGTTTAATAGTGAGTGTCTGTATTTTTGACGGTATTGAAAGTCATGCCATCTAAACACCCTGACCAACTGTAATACTGTTCTGATAAAGTTCAATATACAAATTTGCCAGAAAAAAATATAATTTTCATATAAAACAATAGTTTGATGAGAGTTAGATAAACAGCCCAATGATATCTTAAAGTCTGTATGCTCAATATTAAGGTAGGCCTACAGCCAACCGCTGGTTTGCCTAGCTTACAATGAAGTGTAAAAATTACACACTTTACTCTTTGACAATCTTTTGTTTTTGTAGGGATTAAGCAAATAAAATATATATTAAAATATATATATTATGTAAATGAATGTGCTTTAGAGGTACTGTTTGCCTTTGGACAGAGCTAGGCTAGCTGTTTCTTTGCTAATTAGCTAAACGACTGCAAGAGAGTGGTCTCAATCTTCTCATTTAATTCTTGGCAAGAAAGCAAAGAATTGTATTTTTCAACATGTTGAAGTCTTTTTTTTAATTATGAAGCTAGAGCTGGAGTTCATTAGCAAAAGTTAACATACAGACTAGAAGCAGTGTAGCTAGACTTTACAAAATTCATTCAAATATGCCTACCAGCACCTCTTAAACTCAATAAATTACATCTTGCTTAAAACAGACACAAACTGAGATACAGGCGTGAATGTTTGTGTCTGGAAACACCTTTAGAGGCCTTTAGTCCTCCTGCTTACAGTCTTTATCTTAAACTAAGCTAAGTACTCCTGGATCCATACTTAATGCACATGACAGTGGTATTGATCTTCTCATCTTACTCTCCACAAGAGCGTGAATAGGCATATGTCCTCTAACTATTCCTTTAAGCAGTGTAAACCAGTTAATGCAATCACAACATTGCCAACAGACAGTAGGCTACTTATCTACTTGATGTACATTATAATTCCAACTAAAACCAGCAAGAGAGAAGCATTAATAGACATGCAGATAGACAGAGGAGGAGAGAAGAGAGTGATGTAGGGAGGAACATTGTCAGATTTCAGATGAGTGGGGAGTAGAGGGTGGGTCGGGGGGTTTAAATGTACTCTCGACCTTTCAAATAAAGCATTATGGAGCACTTACCCATGCAACACTGTAATAACATTTTCCAGGCAGCTCTGGGTGACCTGAAGGGACGTACCCATTGCCTCATTGTATGTGTGAACTTGAGCATAAGGTGTAACAAACATTCGTGCATTATATGTCTATATTAGCCCATGGTGCTCGCCTGCAACATTTTGCCATAAAACACATAATAGAGGCATTTTAATCATCCTTATCTTGAAAACAGTGTGTTTATATATGTATTCTGTAAGTGCAATGTACAAGTCATAATACATCTACATAAAATGTACCTGCACATTAGGGCACATATTTCATTGCTCATCTCTTTATATTGCTTATTAAACAACTCACAACTGTCTATGCTTTCTCACCATTTTCTTCTGCCTGCTCTGTGCTGCCAGTCCAAAATAACAATGGCATATTTTAATTAAGGACAAAGGGTAACCCGAGTCCTTGGTTAATGAATCATGACACAGTGGATCCTCTTTATTTTACAAATGTTGAATAATGAGCTTCAGGTCATGTTTGCGCTGCCACTGAATAGCTTGTGTTTTCGGGGAGTGCAGCTGTCATCTCGCCTGCAGTGCTGAATCCCTCAAAGAGAGAAATCCCATCCTACACCACTGTACAAATGAACCTAGGTATATGGAAGCTGACATGGAGAACGTAAAAGTAGACTGAAAGCTCCAGTGTAGAGACACTTCAGGGTGAAATGCAATCCCTAAAAATCCATGAGTGACCACAGATGTACCTCTGTGACCTCTCACACAGTTCAGGTATCATTCTCTCTCTAACTTTGCCAGAGGCATAGGACTTATCTGGCAGCAGAGGATCAGATAAGCTCCTCTGTTTTCTTTCCTGCTCCCTATCAGCACTATAACAAACCTCTATAGGCCAATTAAAGCAGCTATCATGGCTGTCATTGGATCACTGAGCTTTGAAAAGAAAAAGCACGTGCCAATGTCAATGTTGTATAACTGCAATACCAGATTTATATGATAAGTGATGTATTGCAAACTTATGTTTTGTTCCATTGAAACTGTGACTACTTAAGGAGTCTTTCACTGTTGATGATAATGGGGAGTTTGCAATTTTACTAGATTCCATCACTTGATGAACACTGCAACCGTTACAGCTGTCATAGTCTAAAAAGCTGTGGATCAGTGAAGTCAGCAGAAAGAAATTCCCCAACAAGGAGGCTTTTATTATATTTCCTCAGCAGTGTTTGCCTCAACTTACAAAATGCGACCAGTTTTATTGTAAAAATATTTTTATGTGACTTTTACTTTGATCTTCATGAATTAGGTGGTACTGGAAGCTTAGCAGAGTAGTAACTGCTTGCAGGCAATTCAGTAGCTGCGGTTGTTAATGGCTATTTTCACATGGATACAATGAGGAATTTATATTGGCTCTATTGGTTCCAGACCTCTAATCTCTGCCACACATTGACAGCTGTTGTAAAGAGGGCAGAGCCAATTATACCCATGTAGCTGGGATTAAAAATGGCCACATGATCTTCACTAGGGTGAGAATAGGTGAAATCTGGAACAGGGGAGTTGGGAGTGGGCATGGCCTCCAATACATTAGTGTCAATGAACAGTAAAACCATAACAAGTCCAGCACTAAGTCCTGCAGCTACACTTCCCCTGTTCTCACTATGTCTAAAAAACTAAAAGAGGAAAAGAGCATATGTGTTACTTTGTGGCTACAACAGGGAAAATGCCAAATGGTCCCAAGTGAAAAATAAATATGCTAAGTGTATTAAATTTGATCATACTTGAGTGTACTTGTAGTCAGACCAATCAGTGTATTTCAGTTTTGTTAATGATTAGTTAACTTGAAGCATGCTATTTTGGAACAACTAATTTTGTACTAAATATATTTTAGTTGTAATTAAATTGTAGAAAAGCTAAATTTGAAGTGTACTTTTATGTGCTAAAGTGGAACAACTTCAAGTATACTTTGTGCACTTTAAGTATATGGCTGTGCATGTACTAATAAACATGCTTGATAGTGGAAATTAAGTGTACCTTATTTGTGTTATAAGTAATTAAAAATGTATGTGAGTGTCTTACAAATATACTAGCATCATACCATTAAACTACTATTGTTACATTGTATTATAAAAAATTATATTTTTTTCTGGCAAATACATTACATTGTATTGTAATAATAGTATGCTCAGTTCTACTTTTCACTTATTCCAATTAATAAGAAAATGCACTTTAAAACTAATTATCAATTTACTTCATTATAACTTTGCTATGCTACTTTGTAAATTACATATTTTTACACACTACAGTTCTGCAAATGTATTAGGTTACCAGTCTACTGAAGGCTAAAGTACTGCACTTTCCAGGTGATTTTTTTTTGTTGCTGTATTGTATTTCAAATATATTTACATAGTTTACATATATTTAGATAGTACTGACAAAGAATTGTACGATCTGTAAATATAAAATTATATTATCCTTAACTTATATCCTAATCCTGAACTATTTTCACAATTAAACTTTTACAGACGATATTTACAACAGACGGTTTTTGCACAATGTAGCCACCATTTACTTGTCTGGCGTGAGGGATGTGACCTGCAAAAAGGTAATGTAGTGGCTGCTCCAGTTTTAAATCTTACTGTTCAAAAAACTCATTTTCTTGTGTGCACCTGTACTTTTGAAGTTTAGTGTTTTGTTTGACATGGTTGTAAGATGTATTTTAACATGACACTTATTTGCCAATATAATCTTATTAAACATTAATTTTAGCAGTAGCATTACTTTTCAGTGCATTTTTGCAGTAATAAATGCACTGAAATACAAGCATGAATAAGTTAACTTAGTAATTACATTAAAATTTAAAATACTAAAAGTTTAGCATATTAAAATGGTTATTTTTAAAATAGACTTTCAGTGCATTGTTACACTAATAATTTTGAGCATACATTTTCAAATATACAAAAAATATGTTTAAAAACAAAGTTGAAAGAGTATTTTGGAATTTACGTATAACTTTCACTTAAAGTATATTTTTACATAATTATTTCTTTAAAGTATTAAGTGTGTTCAAAGTTAGTATATTTTATTTACAGACAGTACAATTCTTTTAGTATACTTAAAATGTACTATTTAATTTTTATTTATTGAATTTTTGAAATATAATAAAGTATATTTTTTTCACCCTGGGTCCTACACATATATAGGTCCTCCTGGCCTATATCAACTCTGTTGACACGATGTCCACAATACCCTGCATTCCCTGCTGTAGCCAATGGAAAGCCGAACAGTGGAGAGCGTGTCGGAGTAGCCGCTTGGCGAGTGTCATGAGGTGCATTTAGCTTTCTTGCCTTGTCGTCACATGGATGAAAGGGAAGCGGCTGGACTACAAACAGCTGTTTTCAAGCGGTTCTGAGCACAGCTTTCTGTGGGAGATGGGAACTCCTTTTGGGCTGGACTTGGAGTTTTTTTTTAGTTTGCAAACCTATTACATGCACAAAAAAGGTATATAACTCAATAAATGAGAGGGAAAAAGCCAAAAAACATAATACCACCTCTTTAAGTGCCAATCCAATACAAGTCTATTTGTCACATTCAGCAAATATCTTCTGACGTCCGCTGGTTGTCCATTTGGTGTGCACACTGAAAAAAAATCCAGTGTTTGTACGCAGCCCCTGGCTCTGGAAATGGGAAACAAACAAAGCCAGTCCAGCTATAATTTGTGTTTCAGGGAATTCTAAATGACTTGTCCATGGACATTCAGTTTATTTTGTATTTTGCTAAGATATGCTGTTGTTGGGATGTTATCTAGTAGCAGGAGAGTTGTGAGTATTGCTGGCTGGGGCTGGTGTGCTGACTCTGGGACCATCTTGTCCTCTTCACGTGTTAGCTTCATGTAAAGGTAAAATAAAAATTTGATCTTAGAACAGTGGTAGGTCTGCAAGCATAAATAAATGCTACAGACATTCATACACTGTTTCCATGCACAATTTAAGATCAAATCTGCGCATATGTATGATTTATGCAATAGGCCCAGGGGTTGGATCAGTTTTTTAATGGTTGATATTTAATTTCATAATCTTAACTATTCTGTCATTATTCTTTTTTAAAAAATAATCTCACTGAAAACTGACACTGGTCCTGGTCTAATCCCAACAGTCTGCTGCTGCTGCAAACCAGAATGACATTAGGCTTTTAGAGATAACGAGGTTTCTCTGCTCTCCTTCATCATCAGAGGTGTAATTAGACAGGTAATGCAGAGGAGAGGAGCTTCGGGCCCATCCTTCTTAATCAAAAAAGTCATAACAATGCAAATACTGACCCTTTGTTGACTCAGATGCCTAAATGACTGATATTATTTAAACTTTTAAAGTCGGAGAGAGACACCAGAGGCCAGCAGAGCCAGTGAATTCAGATGACGATACGCACTTCGTAATTCACAGAGGAGGAAAGTATGAGTGGCCGCGGATGAATAAAATGGGTAATAAAAGTGTGACTGAGCGAGTGATGAAGCTTTTGGCCTCCATCCCCTCCCACCCACTGCTGCCAACCTCCTTCACAGCCCATCCACCCACTCCTCCACCCTCTCACGAAATGGCACTGACTGTCAATGTTTTCCTGTCTAGTCCAGTGTCTCTTCTTCTCATCGTCTTGCTCTTTCATTTTCCCTCACCCCGTCTGTCCTTCTACCCTCATCTCTTTCTATCTCTTTGCTCCTCCCTTCCCCCACCTGCATCTGTCAGCCTCACTCTTTCTCCCTCTTATCAGACAGGCAGCGAAGCATGGGGAAGCTGTATGCAGTGAAGACAACAGCAGGGGAGCACAGGGCCGTGAAATGCAGGGAACTGAGATTTAAGAGACTTCAGAGCTGAGGCTGAGCTACTAACTTAAGGGCTTTAGACTGTAACAAAAGACAATATTTAGACTTAAGGTCTAAGAATGGACATTACAAGCTGAGCACGAGCTGAGAGTGCCACAGGAGAAATGGTAAAGCTCCTTCTTTCCAAGTTTAGGTTAAAACTCAATTTCAAAAAGCCATTGTTGCACAGTAAAGTCAGTGTGTATGAATAAATAATGTCATGCTCAGTTGGAAGAAATCCATGTCATCATGGTTGTGATATTACAGAAAAGTATTCAGTGCACTTTGCATAATTTAACAACAACATGTTCATGTGCAAGAAGACATTTAAAAGACATTAATTAAACTTTTACAATCGGTGCAAATGAACAATCAACACAGTTCATACAGTGTGGCAATTTGGGATTATCCATCTGGAGGACAGACTGCATAAACAAATACTGATCTAATAAAAAGGGTCAATAAGGAACCTCAGGGCTCCATTTAAACCTAAGAACCTCTAACGTCCAATATACCTGTCAGGGTTTGGGTTGGTGGGGTGTGTTTTGTATTTGTTTTCTGTGTTCATTCCCTGCCCTTGTGTTTGCTCCTCTATGTAGTGGGTGTATGTGTTACTTTGGTCTTTTATTAATTTGTCAGGTTTCCTTATTTTGAGTTCATCAGTGTTTCTAGTCTTGTTTTACTGTCTCTCTGTTCTTTGTTTTTGTTGGTGTTTGTCAGCAAGTCGCTCATGTTGTCTGTGTTATGTTTCATTTTGTTGTTCTTTGTGTGTTTCAGTTAGCTTTACTTCCTGTTTTAGTTTGTAGTTATGCTGCATTCTAGGCAACTCGGAACTGGGAAATTTCCGACCTCCAACTAGAAAAACTATCCTGGAACGCCACTACTTGTGAACGCGGAGAAAAAAATTGTACCAGCTGAATGACGTCACAAAACAATGTCTGCACCATGGAAGCACAAACTGTAAATGGTAAACCATAAACTAAAAGGCAACAAAACATGTATTTGCGTGTACTTACATTAAAATAGTACACACAATCACATAGTAAAACCTGTTCGGCATGTATATTGATGTAGAAATATGTTTTGCACATATGCATGCAGAAAATAATCTCGTAAAGTCATCCTTTCTGCATAAAAGTTATTGTTTAAAATGCCAGAACATTAGGAAGTGTAACCTACAACATTGAGCGACTTAACACACAGAACTAGTAACGTATGGGCTATTTATGTCAGTAGTTGCAGTTAAACTGCCATTCTTTTAATTAACACCTAAAGCACTGCTGAGAGTGCAACTGGTGTGTACACTTTGTCATGGTCAGACATGATTTTCATTCACTTTCGGTGTCATGCACCACCACAGAAGTCCGAAGTTTTAACTGGGAAATATCCCAGTTGTGACGGGTCTTGAACGCGCCATTAGTCTGCCCTAGTGTCTTGTCATGTTTTACTTTCTGTGCTTGTCTTTGATTGTCTGTGGTCTCACCTGTGTGTAATTAGTTTCTCCCTCACCTGTGTATTTAAGTGGTTGTCTGTCTTTCAGTTGTGGCCAGTTCATTGTGGATTTTGTTGTGTTTCTTGTGTGGATTTATGTGTTCACCACCTGTAAGTTTTCACCATTGGTTGGAATAAACCACAAAACTCACCAGTTCCATCTCACCAGTTCCATCTCCGTGTCTGCGTTTGGGTCAATAACCTCTGTCTCCTGCGTTCTGCCCTGCTGGCTGAACATAACATAACCATTACTGCAGTTCTAGTCTCTAATAAAGGAAATGATAGCTTAAATAAAGGTCTTTATCACCAATATTTCTGTTGTGGAAAACCAGATCAATTAACAATAGCAGTATCACATGAGAATTTCTTTGTTCAAAAATACTCAATAATAGCCCAAAATGTATTTGTTCTATTGTAATTATGTTTATAATTTTATTTTAGATACGCACACTCACACACACACACACACACACACACACACAATCATCTATAGAAATTAAGTCACTACAAATTAAAAGTTGAAAATCTAAAAAGTTGAAGAAGGGGAAAAAGCAAAAGAAAGCATTGATGGATATCATGGATAAGGACAAAACCAAATTGCGATGATGTGAGTAGCTGTGCTGTCGTTTCAACTTCTAATAGCCAGTAGTGTAATTGCAGTTGGAGCACTTCTAACACTTGAATAGGAATGAAACTCACTGCAAAAACTGAGCTCTCAAAAACAGGGAACAAAAAAGCATTAAAAGTGGGGGGAAATTACTTAAAATAAGCAAAATTATCTGCCAACAGAACAAGAATATTTCACTTGCCACTTAAGGCCAAAAAAACTTGAAACAAGTGAAATTATCTAACATAAAAGTCGCCTGGGAAGATGAAATATCTTGTCAGACAAAAACAAGTATATTTTGCCTTCAATTAAGATAACTAATCTTACAAAAATTAAGTTTTTGCAGTGCTCTCCTGGTTGATTCATCAGTACAAACAATGAATAACTGCACTAGAAAATATCAGATTCAAAAGGTACAAGCTCAAAATCTATTTATACTGTTCTACACTATTTACTTATAAATTAATGAAGCAGAGAAAGGCTATGTGTTCCTAAATAGATCTTATAAACATAGAGTGTAACTGGGTGTATGGCAGTCAATAATGATAACAACATTTTGAAAAATGAGAAGCCACAATGCTAATGCAGCAACTCATAAAGAGAGAAAAGTTGTTTCAACATGAGCAGCGGGGAGCCACTAACACTTTTGTCCACCTGTGGGTTATTTCTTTCCATCTACTGATTGTATTTGGCTTGATCCTCATATTTTATTAAACAGCTTTGGCTCGGGTAAATTGTATCGTTATTATGTTAAACTATAAGCTTAACATGGTGTTACCGTGGCAACAGTCAACAGTGAGCAAATGAGAGAATGATGTCGTTTCAACACAATACTGATACCCTACAGCCATGACGCAGTGAGGAGATAGGAGATATATTTGTGTGTGTGTGTGTGTGTGTGTGTG
>JAPMOB010217007.1:0-15483 GCA_029875015.1 Lepomis gibbosus | reverse complement strand
CACACACACACACACACACACACACACACACACACACACACACACACACACACACACACACACACACACACACTCACAAAGAGAAACACATTTTTCCAGCGTATTTAAACCACATGTACACAAACGTACTCACCCACACTTATGTTGATGGACTGCTATTGTCATCATTAGTGCCACCATCTTACTTTCTTGACTCTGCATATGTGTCTGTGTATCCCTAGTGTTTGTCAGTATCTCAGTAGTGTGCGTTATTGTGTGTCCGTAGTGTGTGTGTGTCTGTGTGTCAGTAGTGAGTCCATAGTGTGTTTCAACAGAAAACTCATGCCGCGGCTTTCTCAGTCATCTCCGGCCTCAGTGTTGATGCAGAGCTAATTTTGTTCATCCTCACTGTGATCATTGCCAGCGTTTGTTGCTTAATTGAGAATCATAAAACAGAAGAAGCATTAGTTCAAACATTTAGTCCCACTGAGAGGCATTTTAAATGTCAAGTAAATATACGTTCTAGCTCGTAGAAGTTTATTTTAAGTAGGAACCGTGCAACTGGCCGGTACTGTGGCTGCCATACATGTCAGAAACTAAGTAACAAGAATTTTCAGGACAGAGGTGCTATGGGGCTTTGAGTTAATTTAAGAACAGCAAAACATTTCCCTGGTTTATCAACCACACAGCACAGAAAAGTTTAGTTTTCAAATGTAAAACCTCCACTCAGTACATATTTTGGTCACGATTCATTAAATAAAACAATTTCAGGCGATCTTAACTTAAAATGTTTGTTTATGTAAAAAAATAAATTAATGAATTGTGTAAAACAATGTCGACCATCCACAAAAGCTCTCATTAATCAAGAGCTGTACTTGTTTAGCGCCTTTCTAGTCTCCCGACCACTACATGTCACATTCACACCTATGCCATCGGGTGCAATTTGGGGTTCAGTATCTTGTCCAAGCACACTTGGACATGCAAACTGGTGGAGCCGGGTATCGAACCCTGGCCTTCGGATTAGTGGATGACCCGCTCTACCTCCTGATCCACAGCCACCGCCGCCGCCTGCACTCAGTTGCTGCCTTATCGATCTCTAACTTCACTTCCTGTCCCATTATTGATTCATTTCAAACCATTGGTTCCAGGAGAGGAGGTTGCCATGACAGCAAACGTTGGGGTCACACTCGCAGAAACCAGGAGTCAGCGTGTGGTTGGCTGGCTCTGTAGGTTCACAAGCTCTGATGAGATCAAGGGGGGGAGTGACCTCATGGAGAGGGAGAAAAATATATCCAGTCGCCCTAAGACCCCGCAGCATCCATTAGAGTTGATGTTAGGACCATAGTATTGATTGTTAAATGTGTGTGTGTGGGTGTGTTGGGTTGAAGATGAAAAGTTGTATTGGTGGAAGTTTAAAGTTGCTGAAAAAACTTAAGTGCTCAGATTCCAGACAGTTTACCAGGCACAGAAAAGCTCTGTTATGTGATGTCAGTATTTCTTATAATGTGAGTAATGTGAAGGTGATGGCAAAAATAGATTAAAATTGTTATAGCACATCTGTGTGTTTGTGAATTTAGTGTTTGGTTCCATTTTGGATCCACTAAAATGCACCAAGTCTAAAATATGTCTCTCCTTTTTTGTTAACAAGAGAAATATACACACAATTCAAGTTGTCCATTACTGTAGCTAAATAGTTTACATTCGGTACAGATGGAAGACAAATGAAAGGGAAAAAACACTATAAAATAACTTTTCGGTTTCTTGTCATACTTTCTTGATTTCTGAAATGTACTGGAAGGATAAACACCAGTCGACTAAAGCTCTTCTGTTGTTTAGTGTCTTGATGGTGGGCAGATGTGCAGCTTCAGCCTGTGTCCACACAATTTGCATTGGGTTATCCTGACCCTAACCATTCCAGTTCATCCCCAATACAAATCCAGTTAAATTCTAGATAAGTACGATCACAAAGTGGATCATAAAATTCTTCACTGACTGTATCCCAGTTCAGACTCCTTGGGCTAAAACATGGTAGCACAGTTATGCTTTACCCCTGTAGGAGACTTATTCTTAACCCTTCCTTGTGGGGGGTTTCTTGCTGGACTGCTGCTGAGTGTTCACACACAACATAAACATTTTGCTGTGATTTAATCACAATACACGGATGAGACTGATGCCGAAATAACTACAATATTATACTGATTTGTTAAACACAAGAATATATTCTTTGTCAGGTCTGTCAGCAAGTCAGCAGGACAACAACTTTTTAAATGTTTGTTTTCTAAATGGAGTTTGGATCGATCGGGGCTATCCTATTCAAACTTGTTCACAATAAAGTAAAACAAAAGCTGGAATGAAGGATCAGACATATTTTTTGAACTCATCAGATAGTTCAACTGTCTCGCCTTCTTTTCTACAAATAAGGTCCAGTTCTGCCGGTATGAAGTTGTAGCATCGCAGAGCTCTGGGTGCCCGCTAAAGCTAACAACAACAATGGAACCGGAAACACACTGTAGCTCGCTGCTGAAGAGTGCGAATGAAGATATCAATGATTTAGAGGGGTGGTGATGGTGCAGTGGATAAGATTCATGCCTTTCGTGTGAGAGATCTGGGTTCAATCCCCCACTGTGACCCATCCACCATTGTGTCCCTGAGCAAGACACTAAACCCCTTGTTGCTCCAGAGGAGTGCGACCTCTGACACTGGCATTGTAAGCTGCTTTTGATAAAACTGTCAGCTCAATGGCTATATTTAATGTAATCATTTAATCTAAAAAATTAAAGGAAAAAAGTTTATTTAATAAAAGCAGTTAACTCTCAACTCCTCCCACGGGTAAACGGCGTTTTTGTCAGAGCAGAATCCAGTCCTACGGGTGTTTATATGTCCAAAAGCTCTCCAAAAAGTGCTCTGAAGCTGCCGGTGATGTGATTTCAACACTGTTAGGCTATCGTGACAGAGCGTCATGCAACTTTCTCAAATCCCTTCACGTCGCCTGCACTGCCCGACAGGAAATCGCGGCTCTCCGCGTCTTTGCATTGACTTCATATGTAATTGCGACGCATCAAATCCTTGCTTTGCGTTTGGTCTGAATGCACAGTTAGAGGCAACACAGAAGCATGCCGCTCCAAAAGCTACCATTTGTTGTTTTAGGGTTGGGTGACTGCAAAGGACACAGCACAGGACATTAATAATAATAATTGCTTAATTGTATTATGCTGAACACATATCAATCATCTGCATTGCTTTTGCCACTAATTTTTTACTTTTAATTTTTAATCTGTCTTTTTTTTTTTTAATTGATCACACATCTGTGTATATTGCAGTCTACCACAGATGGGGATCACTCAGACTACAGTGATTCCGAAATAGATATTACACACCCCCATATTAATGCTTAAAACATTAAACTCAAAACTTTGATTAGAAAGTGGTGTGAAATTGATTTTTTGGATGATTGCGTGGGTGATGCCTCCTGTTATCCTGAATCACTACCTGCTGAGACTGAGAGAACATGAAAACTAGTTAACAAATGAACAGATGTCAAAATAGACACCTTAAAGCAATTAATAATTGCTTTACATCCAGATTCTGCCACTGCAAGTAGTACAAATGGTTCAGCATCACTTGTATTAAAATGTTATGGTTACAAAATCCACTCTAATATACTGAATAGTGTTTTAAGATCCAGTTTAAAACTATTTGAGCGAACGCATTTGAAACATGACAGGTGCTGTCGTTGTTGTGTCTGTCATCAGATGGAAAAGGAAAGCCACTCAACAAAAAAAACGTAACATGGCAAAATATGGTGGGATCAATTATCACCACCTGTTGACAGGCTCCAGATGTGGGGTGTGTTTAGAAGTGGAGTTAGGAACTGAGCGAGTAGTAGTTTCAGTCTCCAGTGGACGCTGTATCGGGACACAATACTTTTTGGGTTGCAACCAATAGGACAAGGCTAGACACGGCTGAAACAACAGCATTTTTCAAATGTGTATTTTGTAGGATTAAAAGCTTCTGGGCACAACAACAACTTCAACTCTCTATTACAAGGAGGATATTTGTGACATTTTATATGTACAACAAGTGCCCACTTACTATCTGCAGGACTGAATATAACAGTTATAGTCCCAAATTGCCATGCATTGCCAGGAAAAGATGACATAAACTCAACTTCATGAACCAAATCTAAAGGGATTTAAAATTTCAAAGATGTTACAAAGTAACAAAGTAGCAAACATATGGACAAAATATTTTTTAAAAAGGAACCTCAGCTGACTTTAGACTTAGACTTTCTTCTTAGATGTTGAGCAATTTAACATCTCTGCCAAGAGTCCTGATCCAAAACAGAAACTTTGTTTTGGTCTTGGACAAATCATAGCTATGAAACATTTATAACAAGTCCATCTGATGATATTTCATTAGACTATTCTCTTCTTTCAACCCTGCACTACTTTTAAATGCAGCAAAATAAAGCAGTTGAGTGTGAGGGTTTTCATGTTACTCCCTTAAGAAACGTTAAACATACATCACACACCCTCCAGAAGCGATTATAGCGGGATGCAGAAGCTGTTTTTGCATAATAACTTTTTGTTATTGTGCTGGCCGGGCTTATGCGTGAATGTGTGTGTGTGCGTGCATACACCATTACACCTCATTAAGCAGACATTGTGCTGCAGCCATAAGACGGGTGTCGCAGCCATCGTTCGAGCAAACAGAGTGATTGAGTGCGAGACAAGACGCTTTGCCTGCTCGCCAGGGATCAACGCCGTTACAACACATTTACATAAACATCACCTCCTTTTACATCTCATTAGCATAGAGAACACATCAACATGAAGGAAGGAGTGGAGGAGGGATAGATAGATAGATTAATGAATGGATCGGAGGGGAAGTAATAAGGAGATGCTACAGTTATAGTGTGCTGAGGGAATGGAGGGAATGGCCATATTAAGTACCAGAAGAAACATTTACAGATGCATTGTTGGTTTTATTACAATTCTTTTCTGCCTTTAGGGCCCAATTTGTCTTGAAAGATTTTGCGCTCTTTTCTTCTTTCACTTATGTCTTTACCTGCAGATGCACATTCGATGCAAACATTTCCAAGATAAGTTTATTTCAATAGAATCACAGTGATCAGTTGAGCTAAATCCACACCACGCTTTTGTGTATTTATCACCTTTGATTGTTTCAAACCATGCAATAACCTCATTTAACACTAGCTACAACAACAGACATCAATCTGACGGTTTGATGTCTGTTGTGTGTTTTTCTAAATGGTCAGTTTGTTTTGATTTTTCAGGGCAGTGTTTATTTTCCATTAGTCGAATCTTCTTTACCATTGGGCAAATGTGAGGTCTCTCTCCTCTTGTTTGCTATTTAAGCCAAAGAACAACTGACCCAATGAGACAAATGCACAAATGCAGTTAAAGCAATATCCAATTTAATCTGACACATTCGAATGTTTTCAAAGCACTGAAAAATCTACAGCTACAAAGAAAGTGTGCAGTGTTTGAGTGTAAAGTCAACATTAACTGCTATATTATAACTGGTTAATTGCATTTTCAACTTCCACTTTGTCCATTTACACTTTTGTTACAGGGAGTTTTATTCAGTGCAGGCTAATTTTTGTTTTATCCGGTGTTGGCTAATATGGGTGTGAAAACCACTGCTAAGGCCCCATCCACACTGCTCCGTTTTAGTTAACAAACGGAGAATCAAAACGAACACAATCTCCGTCTACATTAAAACAAGTGAAAACGCACAGCTAGGGCCCGTTCAGGTACACTGGGAATGCCAGCGTAAACATGAAGCAGATGGTCTATTCCGTGCAAATGATTTGGCAAAATAATAAATAACTACAGACGAAGCATCAGACCAGCTTTTTTTTTTTTTGCTTGCACCAATAACGAGCTGGGACTGTTACTGAATGTAACACAGGAGTGTGGCGGTGGAAAACAGACTGGGGGTCGTTGCAAAGTAAACAGCGGCATGCATGGTAGAAGTGTAGGCAAACAAGTGTTATTTGCACGGTACACGGTATTTTAATGAAAATCCGATGTCAAAAACCCAGTCAGGAGCGTTGTGTTTCTTCTTTGCAAGACCCAATCAGAGAGCCGAGCATGAGCGGCTGCGTCCTCCGTTTTGGCTCGTCTTCACTAAAACACCCTCAGGAGTTTTGAAACGCGAAATGGGGTCGGCAGCGTTTCCAAACTTCTCCGTTTTAGGTCTTCGTTTTTCCTTGTTTTAGTCGGGACGGGAGGTGCAAACGTAGCAAAAGATCTTCGTTTTAATTTGAAAACGCAGTAGTGTGGATGGGGCCTAAGTAGTGACAGAAAGAGAAGTAGATGAAATGAAAATAATCCAATTTTAATTTAAAATGTGTGACATCCGCCTTTTATCCCTTTGTTCTGTACTGTACATACACTATATACGGTTCTATATCTCACCCCTGCCTCTGTCGTTCAGTTACTATATAAAAGCAGAAGAGCTGAATGGTCAGATTTGCCTATCTATAATATTTCTAATCTAATTAAGATGGTGGTTTCAGGCACAGCCAAGCATTTCTAATTGAATCTCCCCCATAGGCATGAAGCTACATAATGAATGTGGGAGCACATACACACAATGTGGGGATAGGCCTCATTGGCATGACTGTGCAAAATTGAGGCATTAATGGTAGGCTGTTTTACCCTTTATACCCACATATAGGCGCCACCTTGCATAACAAATGAGGGAGTGATTTGAATAATTGGGGTTTATGTGGGAGCGGGAAATCTGCACGAATAGTGATTTTCCTTTAAGATGTGTGTGTTCACTCTGCCCACCTCCCTGCCCTCATTTTCAGCATAATCACACAAGAGTTAAACTGATATGTTGGTTGTTTGATCGCTACGTTAGTTTCTGTAGTTTACTTGATGCCGTGCTATTAGACCTCTTTTCAAGACTGTGTTGGAATATACGGACTGTACACCTATTAATACAGTTAACACTATAACTACTGTTGTTTTTATTGCGCTTTATAAATAAAAGTTGATTGATTGATTGATTGATTAACAATATCATTATTAGTTCATAGAGTTTGGTGACATTATGTAATCCCCAGCATAGCTCCACCCAACATCAACCAGACTAGAAGGTTAATTAGAGTAATTTAAAATACCTTTTAAAAAACATAATGTTCTTATTACGTGAACAAATGATGAATTCATTATGAATAAATAATTTCAGAGCACAGATCTGTGCTGAATCGATATCGGACAATGTTTTTTTTTAATACATACACACACGCCAGGCCAAGGAACTGGATGTGCTGTGTATCCCAGGCAACCTCAATTAGTCTCAGTTGGTATGTGGTCATCTTGTGTCTTGCTAAGGAGAGAGTGAGCAAGCAAGAAAGAAATGAGAGAGAGTGCGCAAAGAAATAAGCGTGAATGTGTGGAAAGGAGGAGTGGAAGGCAGCAGATAAGGCCTGAGAGAGAGGGAGGGAGAGAGAGAGAGAACGAGAGGGAAAGAGAGAGAAGATGAACAGTAAAGTCAGAGGTTGAAGGTTAGCAGAAAGCAGAAGAAGGAGGAGAGGGGGATGATTGGATCAGGGAGGGGAGAGACGAAAGGGGAGAGTGGTGCAGTGGGTGAGTCAGAAGGCAAGGAGAGTGATTGGGAACTAGCATGCTGCTTATTGCATGCCATGAAGAATAAAGTCAGCAACCAGTCTGCAGGTCCCCCCTTTCTCTCTCTTTCTCTCTCTCTCTGTGACGCTATGAGTGTGTGTGCACAGAAAAAGCTGTTAAGCAATAACCACACAGACAGAGCTAACTAAATTACATCTCCAAAAAGACAAGATTACACTTGCAGCTAGACACACACACACACACACACACACTTACACTCCATGTTTCGCAGTACAAAGAAATCATGTCTGCATGCATGCTCCCGGATGCAAACACACACACACAAACTTACATTGACTACTGTCTGGATGACAGAAGGGGTCCAAGAACACAGACGGCCCGTGGGTGAGATGACGCACAAGCACACACACAGACAAACACACACACGCTCAAACACATAAATCTAAATATAAACATGTATGAAGTCTGTTTCTCAGAATTGTCACATAACTGTCTGCGGAGTGATAGAAAAGCAAATCGCTATGTGTGTGTGTGTGTGTGTGATTGTCACAGCTTTCGCCAGCACGTGTGTGTTAGACAGCTCCTGAAGGTGTTGATTGGGCAAAGTGTGTCTTTCAATCCCTGCAGCATTTGTCGTTCACCTCCTGCCCTCTCTCTCTCTCGCTTTCTGTGTCTTTCCCTCTTCCCCTGTCTGTCAGTCAAACAGAGGTGTCAGTCAAGCCTCGACTTACAAAATGTATTTGTTTTTCTGTGTTTTTATTTTTTTGTATTTTTACATTTCCACCACTTACTATTAAATATAATGCACAAGTCTCTGGTAGATCTTTGGCTTTGGTGCACCATGCTAACACTTTTAAACACTTCTTTAACACACAAAAGGTCTGTTATGATGCCTTTTACCTGTCATCAATCAAAATGGTCCTAATTTGCCAAATAACACAACTAATAGTTTGACACCTGACATTTAAAGGCACAAGGCATTTTGAACATGTGTATTATTTTCTCCTTTACTACTGTGTTTACTTCAATAAAAACAAATATCTGGCACATGTGCCATGTGATGCAGATCTAGTGGCCGTTTTAAAAGATTTTAGTTGATTGTGCAGCCTTGGTAAAGGTATGTACTCTACAGGAGTCGCTTTCACACCTGTATTTCAGGTTAATTTTCCAGATCGAGGGGGAAGAACAAGAAGATCCCCTGTTTCCTTCTAGTTCTGGTCTGTTTTAGGACGAGGTCGGTTTGAATAATCTGTTTATGTGTGGGTACCTAAGAGAGATATTAAATCAAGAAACAAAGTATGTCTCTAAAACACAGTTACCACAGTTGATTCAGTGCACGCATGTAGAACAGCCACATGTGCCACTTTTGCCACATGTGAAGAGAGCAGACCTAGGAGGGCCTGTAGTCCAAGATGAAGCAACAGCTGAGCTTATCCTTTTTGGCTTGGGGCTTTGTCGAGAGAACACGTGAGGAGTAAGTGGAGGGGTGTTTGCTGAGTGGAGGAGGATGCCAAGGAACATGGTAAACCCTCCTCTTTTCTGCCATATTACTTGACTTAATGGCTCACTTTCCCAAAAAAAACCCAACAGATGAAAATATTCTAGAGAGGCGTCAGGGAGAGCAAGCGTAAACAGAAAACCTTTTGGCCGTCTTGTTCTCCCTAAAGAAAATATTTAGCACATTTTAAAAAAGGTGTGAAGGGTACTCTTGGGTATATTTAGACTATTTAAAATAGTCTGAGCATTACATAAATGCCTGCCCCCCCACCCCCAATACTAATATTGGGGGGGGGGGGGCAGGCCTGGAAGATGGGAGTAGAGCAGGGAAGGGAGGAAGAGGAGGAGAGCGAAAAATCTGGTGTGAACAAGAGGCATTAGGAATTATGGTGTGTGCGTGAACATCCTAATGAGTCACCATCAAATGAATGTTTTGTTCCAGCTCTTAGTCACAATTAGTAACTGTGTGTACATGTCTCGTACCGAGTGTAACATTGTATTAGCTGTTCCTGGTGCTTCCAGGTGAGTATACTGTAGGTATGTGTGTGTATGTTTTGTGCTTTGTAGTGCCTCTGTTTGATGACTTTTGTGCTGTGCAGTAGAGTAGTCCATTTTGTCTTCAGCCTCTTGCCCTATGGCATTGTAGGTAATATAACAGAAGATGATGACATAGTCTGTCAGTATCTGTCATAACATAGTGTCTTGTCATAACCTCTGCTGGATATAGTTGGCGCTGGTAAAGATCAACGTTTTTTGTTGTGTTTCTTGAGGTCATATAACTTTCCTGACATTTGGCTTCAACCTTAAGCACTAGCACTTCCGTCTAGGGGCAGCCTTGTTTAGGTTTTTATTTTTCCCTAGAGAATGGTTTTGTTTAAGGTGCTTCCATCTTTGAAAATAACTGTGCAACATACAACATTCACTGTGGAAGAGGTTTAGGCAGGTGTGGAAAGCATGCTGTAAAGCAAGAATGCTTTCAAACATAGACATGTTCATAGATTATACACTACATAGACAAAAGTACTGGGACACCTACACATTACTTTTATGACATCCGATTCTAAATCCATAGGCACTAATGTGGAGTTGGTCCCACTTTGCAGATATAACAGCTTCCTCTCCAAGCTACAACATTTTAGAGCTTGTCTGTGGGAATTTTTGCCCGTTCATCCAGAAGTTCCTTTTTTGGGGTCAGACACTGATGTTGGACACGAGGGCTTGGTTCGCAATCTCCGTTCTAGTTCATCCCTAAGGTATTGGATAGGGATGTGGTCAGGGCTCTGAGTTGGCCAATCAAACACACCAAACTGGAATTCTTTATGGAGCTGGCTTTGTGCATGGGGGCGTTGTCTTACTGAAAGAGTAAAAGGACAAACACAAACTGTTAGAAGAACTGTTGTCTAAAATAAAGATTTCCCTTAAGAAAAACAACACCATGAAAAAACAGCCTCTGCCAAAAGTATTGAGACAGGAGTGTCCTGGTACTTTTGGTCCATATATTGTATCTATCAATTAACAAAATGTCAAAAGTCAATTATCAGATATTTGGTGTAATGACCCTTTGCCTTTAAAACAGCATCAATTCTTCTAGGAACATTTGCACATAGTCTCGACAGGTAGGTCAGCCCAAACATCTTGAAGAACTCCCCAGCAAATCCCCAATTCTGTTTGCAGAAATGCAGTCCCAAACATGCAACAAACCCCCACAACGCTTTACTGTTGCTGTCCTTGCTTTCTGCTACAGCCACATATTTCACAGTTCCTGTGTTTTCGTGCATAGTTGAGTCGCTTTGCCTTGTTTCCATGTCAGAGGTATGGCTTTTCAGCCACAAGTCTTCCATGACAGCCACTTCCGATCAGATTTCTCCGGACAGTAGATAGGTGTACCAGTGCCCCACTGTTTTCTGCTGATGGCACTGCTGGACATCTTTAGCGAAGGGAAGAAAGCATGATCTTTCATCTACTGCAGTAAGTTTTCATGGCTGACCACTGTGTCTGCAGTCAACAACATTGGCAATTTATTTGTGCTTCTTCTAAAGAGCTTGAACGGCACTTCTGGAAACCCCTGTCTGCCTTGAAATGTCTGTCTGGGAGAGACCTTGCTGATGCAGTATAACTACTTCCTCCTTAGCTGAGATGGGCGGGCTGTTCCTCACCCAGTTATATTCCTTTTGCACCTGCTTCTGTATCAGTCAATGATTGTGTGTTACCTGCGTATGGAATTCATATACCTGAGAATATCCCTACAGAATTTCTGACTTTGTGCAAATATGCCAAAAGAATTGATGCTGTTTTGAAGGCAAAGGGTAGTCACACCAAAAAATAAATTTGCTTTAGATTTTTCTTCTGTTCACTCACTTTGCCTTTCGTTGATTGATGAACATAAAATCAAGTCTATTTTTGAACACATTTTTGCTATACAGCATTTTTTCCACACCTGCCTAAAACTTTTGCACAGTACTATATGTCTCTAGCAACAGTGTTCCAATTACTGTGAAATCATCAATAATCAACACTGTACTGTTGACAGCATGAAACATGGTCAAATAAAAGCCCCCCCCCAAGCTAGGTAATATCTGCATAACTAGATACCACTAGAGGCAAGTAAGGAAAAAGGTAGTTTTATTGGTTTTGTAATTTTGGTGAATTTACCGTTCTAAAACCAAAACTTTTTCAAAAAGAATTTATTTCAAAGTGGGTTTTTTTGTTTGTTTGTTTTTACAGATCTCATGGTTTCTATAATTTCCTATAGCAAGGAACTAATATGAGCCTTTTAACTTCATAGGATGGTTCTGAGATAGGACAATGTAATTTGGTGCTAATTATAGGGACAATAGTCACAGTACAATTTCAATTATTTGCTAGCATAACCTGATTTTTTTTTTTTTAGTCAGCTGCAAAACTATGTTGTTAGTCTGTTACTCAAGTACACAATTTAAAGAGGTGGTATTATGCTCATTTTCAGGTTCAAAATTCTATTTAGGGGTTGTACTAGAACAGGTTTACACTGTTTAATTTTCAAAAAACACCATCTTTTTTATCATACTGCACATTGCTGCAGCTCCTCTTTTCACCCTGTGTTGAAGGCTTTGTTTAAGCTATGGAGTGATACATCTAGTCTCTAAATGATCTTTGTTTGGAGTTGCACATGTTCCTAGTTAAGGACTATTAGCCAATCAGAAGCTGGGAAGGGCGGGCCAGCGAGAAGCCAGTAAACAGGGCTTCGATTCAGCAGATATGTATACGACCAGCTTGGCAACATGGACTGGAGCAAGAGTTTCAGGGTGGTGGGTTATTAATCTGTAATAAATGTATCTTTCATCCATAAAGTTTTTACTGAGATCTGTCTCTACATCACAGTAGAAACTTTATGTCCATTGACTGCCTGGAGGGCAGAGGAGAGGTGTGTGCTGCAGCTCACTGTTTTTCCACCAGTGTTTTTGAGAGCGGGTCGGAACAGCCACTTGGCGAGCGTTATATGGCGCGCATTTTGCTGTTTCGGGAAACAACTGGACTACAAACAAGCTGTTTTCAGGCAGTTCAGAGCAGAGTTTTCTGTGGGAGATGAGAACTCCCCATGGGCTGGACTTTGGGCTTTTTCACTCTGCAAACCTGTTACATGCAAAAAAAGAGATATAACTCAATAAAGGCAAAAAGCATAATACCACCTCTTAAACATATGTTGAGAATTTTATGCATAAATATTTACTTATTTTAATGGAGCACTTCATCTCTAAGGAAACTGTATTGAAAATTAGGAACAATTTATAAACTTCTCAGAGCTCTGTCTCTATTTCCCTTTAATTGATATCAGACATAGTTCTTTCCACAAACCTTCAAGGAAATTATTAGAAAATCACTGATCTGTAAAAAAGGAAAAAGCATTACCCAAATTGCCAAGCTCCTTCATTCCTAAAGTTTCTTTGTTTTCAGTGTCTGACGTGTCTGCACTTTAGATCGATCTCTTCCACCAGCACACATCAGACACCACTGAATACATCTGGGGGCAAATTATAGATTTCACCATTTTCAAAATTGCATTTAGTTACCTATGGGGAGTTACTGCTGCTACTGAAAAACAAAGTTAAACAAGATTCAGGATTGAGTGGATTATTGGACAGAGCAGTATTTCAAAAGCTTGCAGAAACTGTTACTTGCAAATGTTGCCAAGGATTAAATACTATTAGCATTTTTAAACCTCTGCCCCAATTTCTGCGTAAAGTAGTCTTAATGACCACAAAAACACTGAATATGCACTAACACATTATGTTGTGTTCCTGCCATCCCTCTAGTCTGCACGGTTCGCTGTCAGAAGTTCCTGATCTCGCGGGTCGGGGAGGACTGGATCTTCCTCATCCTGCTGGGACTCCTCATGGCCCTAGTCAGCTGGGTGATGGACTTCTGCATCGCCATCTGTCTCCAAGGTGAGGCGCGAAGGGATGGAGGGATCTGATTTTGTACCTACTGGTTGGGGCGTGAACAGTGTAGAAAAAACAAGGAGGAGGCATGAGGAGTGATTTCAGAGGTACAGGAGGAATTGTTAGAAACAAGAGAAGGAGTTATTTATAATAGATGATAGGATGCACAGTAGGGCTGGACAATAAAACAATAACCATAATTATCGCGATATAATTTTTTTCAATAACAATATAACAAATGTTCAGTAAATATTCAATAAATGTTTGATTAATTCACTTAAATCATACACGAATTAGGACTTAATTTTTGTATTAAGATGTTTATTTTGTAGAGGAAAAGGGACTGAAAAAAGCTTTTACTTAATTTTACTCATGCACAATTGTTTTGAATGTTCTACCTCAGATTTGTGAAGTGATCCACGGTTTGGCATCAAGTGTTGACAAAAAAAAATCAGCCTTTAAACTCAAAAGAAATAACGATTTAATACTTATCGCGATAATTATCGATATCGAAAGATATGAAACTTGTTATCGTGATAACAATTTTTGGCCATATCGTCCAGCCCTAGTGGGAAGCATCCAGATAGGGAGGAGGTGGGGAAACAAAGTGCTTCACAGTTATTGTCTCTCCTGTTCAAAATGAAACCAGGAAAGAAATACACAGAATCCATGTAGAATTTATATTTTTACTCACACATACAGTACACTGTAGAGCTTATCCAAAATATGAATGGTTCAGTTACAAAACAATTAAGAGACAATTAGATTATAAAAAGCCATACATGTTTTTGGATTAGACACTGTGCATTAGTATCTCAATGAAAAGAGGTGTATTATGTTTGAACACGCACTGCACCCCGGAAATGCATAATGTGTCTTCAATCCAAGTCGATAATGTACAGTATTGTTATAAAGTGAGCCAGGTTCAGGTGAGCTGAGGAAGTTTCAGAGACTTACACAGCATTGTTTAATGAGACTCGGCCGACGAGATACAGCGCCAGCAACATCAAATCTGAAGGATACTTGCTATCTGGGATACAGGGATTCACTAAGTGTCCAAATAAAGTTATGGTACACCTCTGTATACACGTGTGAGGATTCTATTGGTTCAAATAAAGACACTATGCTTACCTAAGTTAACCTAAGTCACGTTGTGTGTCAGTTTGAAGTTGACCTTATCATGACTTGGAAAAAATGTGTGTCACAGTACCTCTAACATTATTCACAATTATGTATATAAATTGTACTTAGAAAGCAAATGTGTTACATTTTGACTTGTGATGTCAGTAGAATTATGAGGGCTGCAGCTCTCTCTGATTTATTTCATTGAGCTGGAGAGAAATATATGAGCCATCCAACATTTTTTATTGCAGCGATTTCTGGAAGATAGTAAAAGTCTGTTTACTCGCCTTTTTTCCTGCATAACATTGCCATTAAATGAGATCATTCTGGATGATCAGACCCAACAGGAGATCGTAAATAGAGAAAGACTGTACACAGGATTGAACCATGGGTACAACCATTGGAACGTGGTGCAGAAGATATCAATGCGTTGCTGTCGGTTAGAAGCAAGAAGGCGAATGTTTGAAAAATGAAATCAGGATGGTTGAGGAAGGATTTGAGAAGTTAGATGAACAAGTGACAGACAAAAGGAGGAATACAGGAAGCAGACAGCGAGGGATTAAAGACAGAGAGGAGGAGTTAAGGTGGATCAAAGGATGGCAGGAGGGATGGATGGAAGGCCTCTTATGGCAGCAGTCATCTGCCTGCAAGGTGGATGCAGGAAACTGAGGGAGGAGATGCTGTGAATGAGGGATTTAGCAGTAAGTCAACTCCAGGAAGAGGAAAGAAGAAGTCTTAAAACGCCTGAAGGAAGTTGTGAGAGCTGATCTGAAACCTCACGGGACCAGCTCTAATTCAAATGGATTTTTCAGGCTCTATATATGTGTGTGTGTGTGTGTGTG
>JAPMOB010217000.1:0-18071 GCA_029875015.1 Lepomis gibbosus | reverse complement strand
TATTTAAATCCTTGTTCCATGTGCCCCTTTTATACTTTGAGCACCTGCCCTTCCAAAGGTCTCTGCACGGCCCTGCTCCCCCTTGTCAGTTTGGAGCTCTAATCGTCCTCAGTCACCATTGTCTTTTCCAAATTTTGGCACATTTCTCCCATCCTTGACAGCCAATCTATTCTAACACCAGTACTAGTCTTTGGGAAGGTTGTGTGTTCAACCCCCACTCATTTATTCCTCCCTTGTTAAAGAAATTGATTTGGAAGAAGCTGTTTGAATGCTTCTCATTCAGGGGAATCCAATCTCACTGCTTTTTCAGAGGTGTGTCAAGAAAGCCACAGGCTGTTTTCAATGCCTGTCAGAACTTTTCAAAGTAAAAACTCTCAATTAAACTCAACATAAAGCATTGCGGTCGGCACGGTGGTGGATAGCAATGTGGCCTCACAGCAAGAAGGTTGCAGGTTCAAACCCTGGTTGCCCCGGCCTTTCTGTGTGGAGTTTGTATGTTCTCCCCGTGTCCTTATGGGTTCTCTTCGGGTGCTCCGGCTTCCTCCCACCGTCCAAAGACATGCTGACTAGGTTAATTGGTGACACTAAATTGTCCTTAGGTGTGCGTGTGACTGGTTGTTTGTCTATGTGTGGCCCTGCGATGGACTGGCGACCTGTACAGGGTGTACCCCACCTTTCGCCCAATGTCAGCTAGGATTGGCTGCCCTGTGTGCAGGATAGGCGGTTGACAATGGATGGATAAAGCATTGCTGCAAAAACGGTCTTGCGCTTTTATTTTTGTGGACAGTCACTTAAGAGGAAATGATTATGTGATTAACTGTTGCATGGCTTACATCTATTTCAGCAGCAGCCACTATCAATATACAGTGCTTATATATTCTGCTACTATCAAAGTAAACAGGCAGCAAGCCGCCTGTTGCCGACCAGTGCTGACTTTACTATTCATTGATAAATCTTCCATATAAACAACACATTACTGGCTGAGATAACATGCATATTAGATTGTCAGTTGTCAGTTTTATATATGCCATCAGCTGCCCTGCTCTCTAAATATTGGACATTGCAAAATCTGTGTTGGTCGTAAACATTGAAAATGATGGTTTTCCATTCGTGTATCACAATTCTTGACAAATTTTAGGCTACCGAGGCCCCATCTACACTACTAAATGAATATGATCTCCGTCCACACCAGCGTTTCAGCTGCTTATCAGAGTTATACTAAGACTGAAAATGCACATCTACTGGCCGTCCACATACACTGGGTAAACTGGGTATACACGTGACGGTGTAAACATGAAGCAGATGGTGAATTCCATAGTTACGGAAGATTTGGCGAAAGAATAAAGTAATGCAGGCGAAGAACCGCACCAGATTTTATTTTGCATGAACTGAAAACGCGAGTGTCTGCGTCATTGTTTCTAAAGTCCTCCATTTTTGCCTGTCTTCACTAAAACGAAAAATGGGGTTAGCAGCGTTTTCAAAGCTCTCCATTTTAGGTTTTTGTTTTTTCCGTTTTAGTCTGGACGGGAGGTACAAACATGGCAAAAGGTCTCCATTTTAAAATGAAAATGCAGTAGTAGTGTGGATGGGGCCTGAAACTGCTTGGTTAAGATCAGGGAAAGATCATGATTAGATTAAACCAATGCTGACTGTTGGATAGTAGACGGGATGCAAACAGTGGCTTCCTGTGTCACCCAGTGGTCCATCCTGAGGTTTTGTGGCTCCTTATTAACGTCATGTTACTTCTGCTTTTGCTTCTTTGAGGCTCCAATCAAAATTAGATTAAACAGCAGAAGTAGCTTTCCAGTAAAACACTTCAGCCCTTTGAACCAACGACCAGTGAATCAACTGACCCTTAACTTACCTTTGTTTAGCATGCTTGTCTTGTTGTTTTATATTATAGTAATAAAATTGTGGAACCTTGTACGTATAGGGCTCCGTTTGCCCAACGTTCAGCTCACAGTTGAGAGCCAAAACAGTGGAAAGACTGCTGTATTACATAATTACTAATGCGTTCTGACTGGCAAGACAAAAAAGCACTCATTGTGTGAAACAATGAAAAAGTGGACCATTGTTGCCTCAGCTAATGTATCTCAGAGGTATTTGGCTTCATAAAATCGTTGATCTCGAGGGGCTCTTCATTTCACACTCAAATCACCAGTGAAGCCATCTGCCCACTTCCAGTCTCTTTAACAAACTTCTTTCTTTCCGAATGCTGGCTTCCCGCTTGGCAACCAACAGCACCAGTAAAGCCAACAACTGTTTCCTATCCAGCAGCTATTAGTTCAGGCAGGCTGGTTTCATTGTGGGTTAGTGGTTAGTGAGATGTTTGTCCAGTGAGCCGTCCGCTGGATGAATAAGTGGATGCATGAATGGAATAACTGAAGCAGTGACTGTGTTGTTCTTTACAATTAAGGTTTTGTGTCCAAGTGAGAGGGGAGGGTTTTGGAATGATTGCTCGTGACGTGACAGGCCAGTCAAACTCTGCATGAATGTCACTGATACAATGGGCGAAAAAAGGAACCTTTGTTGAAGGTCCTGAAAGTCAGCGCGTCATTTGGATGGAAAGAGAATGATTATAATATTGAAAAATCATAGGAAGCTCCAGGTTTTAGATTTAGATTAAGTCATTTTGCAATAAATTTAATTTTAAGTTATGTCAGAATATTCTCAACTTGACGTTCGTCTGCCATTTTGTCAGCTGATCTGTGAACATTACCAGTTCAGGTGTCATTAGATTAATGATGTCACACATTTAGATCACATGATGACATTTTAGACTGCTTCATTAGCTGATGAAGAGTGTGGGATGCACTGAAATGCACATAAAAATGTCAGGGTTTGGGTTTAAGCAAGTAAATTACGTCAATTAAGTCATGTGACAGAAGTCACAATAACGCTACATAAATTAAAACTCAAAATAATTAACGTTTACTTAGTTTCACATGGGACTCGCTCTCCTAAGTGAAAGTCTGGGATTTGACCCAACCTACCTCCTTAGGTGGACTTTCTCACTATTTATAATACGTTTTATTTATAAAAATGTTTTATTTATAATACGAGTATTTAGGAGTTAAAGAGCCAGATCTCTCTCTCAGGAGAAAACAGAGCTAAAAGGGAGAGAATATTGAACATTAACATTCATCAGGTGACCACAAACTCAACTCCTAATCAATGATGAAATTACATGTAAATTGATGTGGTTGTGAAAACGTTTGGTTTCCTTTTGAACCCTTAAAACACATTGATTTATTATTTTTTCCTCAAGAGCAGGTGGCCTCCTTTTCCCCCCTTATTCTCCTCAAATCTTATTCTGGAGCAAATCTGATATCGTCATACCGCTGACATGTGATTGATTACCTGGTGAGAGAAACGTGTGTGTTTTGGTGTGTTTGGTAACAGTAGCAGCAGCAAAGTGGTTTTCATGGCAGTAAAGTGAAGCAGTGAACTCCAGTTAATGAAGTAAGACGTGGTTCTCTTGCTGCGTTTGTAGCTGCAGGATCAACAGCAGAGAGACCATTAAGATTTTATAAGGCAGATACTCAGACAGGAGCTTCAGGGGCCATGAACGGTAACACACATCCTGTTTTATATACAAACTCATCCAGTTTTCTTGTTAAATATGGCGTCGCTGTTTTTGTGTATGTCATCTGTCACACTCATAGTCTCTTTACCTCTCTCTCACTTTCTGTCTCACAAACACACACATACTTACGTAGAGTTAAACACACACACACAGATGGAGAGAGTGTGTGCGTCACTGTCTGACCTGAGCAGGAATCCAGAGAGACCACCCCCTCATCCTGCAGGGAGACTCTGTTAGCCTTTAACCTGAACAGGAGTGTGTTTCTGTGTGTGTGTGTGGGTGGGAGTGTGTGTGCACACGTCATTGGCCGAAAGAAAACAGACTAAAACAGAGAGACGAGAGAAGGGACGGATATAATGTGTCTGAAAGAAGGAGTTTTACCTCTAACTTGTTTAACTCCGATCTGCTCTTTATTATTTTCTGGCTTCTGATAAACACACACAGCCAAACATCCATCCAGCTCTGCCTTGGTCTCACACACAAACACAAGTTTTCACATTTACAGAAATGTGTTCAGGCAAACACAACACATCCACTCTTTTTCTGCCCGTCAACCCCACGCGTAGAAATCATAAATATGAATCACAGCGTTAAACACATGCAGGTGCACTCAATGTGGGCGAGTGTGTGTGCAGATATAATGTAGATTTGAGGCCTAAAAAAAACACAATTTAAATTCATTTCACAACATTCTTCAGGTTCTGGTTTCCATCAATCAGGTCATAAAACTACAAAGCTCAAACTACACGGTGGTTCTGACAGATTCTTTGCCCTGAGTGAAATTTAGTCGAGTTGTAAAGTAACCAAATCAAACAAGGCAAATGTCATGAAAGTAGTGGTCTTCCAAAAGTCCAAAAATTCGTGCCAGAACCAAAAAAGACACAGAAAAGTGCTACCCTGAAGCGAACCGGACTGGTTTCTTATTTGAAAGCTCAGTCAGCAGCGATTTCACAGCTGATTGTTATTCACCTCAACTTCATGTAAATTTAAAAGTTGTCAAAACAAAACCTTGTGTACCGTTAGTAGCCTTCCCCCCTGTGCCGGGCCGTATAGAACATTATACTCCTTGTCAAGAGCGTCTGTAAAATACATCCAGGTCTTGCTGATTGCTCGTTATTTCATTTGCTGTCACGGTGCAGATGACAAACGTGACCCTGCTTAGAAGCAGCTGAGCAGATTCGCTGCATCTATCATAATAAAGATAACTTCAACAGTTTGCCCTTTTGAACTAGAACGATTGCTGGTTCGTCGCCGCAGCTGCTAATTTGCTATCATCTGCGATCTCTGAGACGAGTCTGACCTCTGCTCTCTGACCCTTCACCTCCTAAGCCCGTGCAGGTCATTTGGTCAGGCTGAGCGCTGTCTGATCACAGCCGGGTCTTCTCCGATCCACTAAATTAGTATTAAACAAAATGTTTAACAGACCCGGGACCAGCAGTAATAGAACCTAGGACCTGACCTGGACTAGATAAATCACATTAAACATGTCTACTGTCCTGGGGTTTGAGTGGAGCCATGAAGACCTCGACATGAAAGAGGTAGTTTATTCTCAGAGGGCCGAACGCCGCCCCCTTAACTGTGGAAGAATGAGCGTATATCACGGCCTGCAGTGAGCTGGTACTTTTATAAAACAGTTACCAAGTGTGGCAAAAACAAAGTAGGCTAACAGACGCCGGTGGGCTGCAGACCGCATGACGGTTGCTAAGCAACAAACATCAAAGGCAAGAATCATTATAACTTTTTATTTATTTATCTATTTGTAGGTTGCCGTTTGTTGTGCAGCACTGAAAAACTGTCCAGCGTCAGGAGATTGACTTGTAACTTGAACTTATAAGATAACATTCTTGCTACCGTGTGCCGGCGGCCAGCAGTGCCATCCCTGCCATCCCTGCCAAAATGTGGCGGCTGTGGCTCAGGAGGTAAAGAGGGTTGCCCATTTATTGGAAGGTCGGCGGTTCAATCCCCCGGCTCCTTCAGGCTGCATGTGCAAGTGTCCTTGGGCAAGATACTGAACCCCTGAATTGCCACAGGCGGCTGTTCCACCAGTGTGTGAACGGTGAATGCAGATGTGGTGTTAAGCTTTGAGTCGTCGACAAATATAATAGAAATATTTAGATTTTACATAAAGGGAGGAATCACGTCTCTCCTCGAGCAATAGTCTTCTGAAACTCAAACTCTGTTGCAATATCGCCGACATCTGGGGCAAGTAGTGGACTGCTGTGTGTGTGTGTGTGTGTGTGTGTGTGTGTGTGTGTGTGTGTGTGTGTTTGTGTGTGTGTGTGTGTGTGTGTGAGAGAGGGAAATGTTGAATCACGTAATAAGCAATGATTTCTCTCTCTGACTCTCTCATTATTTATTTATTTATTTATCTCCGCTGGTAAAATACATTCTGGTAGCCTATCAGATCTGTATCAGAATGCATTTTAATAGCAGGAGTAAATTGGGCGTCAGAAGCTCAGATTATAACTTGAACCCTGTTTGTCTGTGCGAAGGAATTCGACGTGTTTTATACACTTGTTATATAACTACTATGAACCAATCAGACTGCTTGATTTGAGCTGCCTGTTATATAAATTATTGTTTAATAATAATAATGATGATGAAGATGGTGATAATAATAATGATTATTATATAAGTTTACATTTCTTTTTTTGATTAAGGCAGAGATAAAATATATTTCAGAGGCATTTTCTTAAATACTTGTTGAAAATCTGAATAAATCAAAATTAGGTAGGCCAGCCAAAAAAACTTTTGGCTTGCCTACCTGCTTCCTGCTACCTGCGCACACTCTGCCAGTGCACTCACTGTACACAAACATGTGTTTTGGGGTAGAGGCTTTGGAGGAAGGCCTAATAGGATCTCTCTGTTTCTCCACTGATACCTACCCTGAGCTTTAATTGCACGTCCACATGCATACCTTGTTTTTTCACTAACAGCTGACTTTAACCCCACTGAGACGGGAAAGGAGAGGTTGGAGGATTTAAAACTGAGATTCCTTAATGTCTGTACATTTGTTCATTTAAAGACAACCCTTAAAGCTGTGGAGTTTTCATAGAAACAAAGTTTTGTTTACACGTATTGATGTTCAGCTTGCTGTCTAACTAATGTGTTAAATGCATTTGCTTCCACATTAAACGTTTAAAAAGCTCATATTTCATGTGTTGCTCTGATTTTATATATTCTGGCTCTTTTGTAGTTTGCACTGCTGCACAGATATGAACCAGGTGCACACGGAGACGCCCCCCAAAACAATCGTTATGTTCAATCGCTAAAATTCTGGCCTCCCCGAGCATGACGTCTTTTCAAAAACTTTCCAGTAGTTGTGAAATTGTGCGTTCTTTGTGTCAAAACTCCACCCGTCTGACTCTCAAACCAACGCCAGGAGCTGAGAATGGGATTTTCAGGATGTTCCTGAACTGTGATATGATATTTCCGAAAGTCAAATGTAGATGTTTGCGTGTGTGATTTTGGTGTTTGCTAACTCGTTTAGTGTTTCAGGGATGTGCGTCAGCGTTGGTGCAGAGTCGATTTAACTTCATCAACGAGAGTTCTTCCTGCTGTTGGTTTTTGACGGGGAGTTTTGGCACTCATGTGGAATAAATCCAACAACAACACACTGACCTCATGTGGGACTGTGGGATGGGAAATTTGTAAAACGAACGCAAAAGCACACGAGGTGATAGCGGTGACAGTACAGAGCCGACTATGTGTTATCCCTCACACACACTCATTTGATAGCCGGTCACTCCGATGGATATAAAAACATGTATATCCAATTATTATTTTGACAGCTGCCTACAGACACACACACAGTTATTCGCATACGTACACACATCTGCAGCCCACATGCGGCTCAGTCAAAGTTGTGTCACAACATGTGTCGATCTTTTCATTATTAGATCAACTCTGAGGGGAAAAAAACTGTCGTGCGTTTCTGTGGGGAATCTGTCAAAGCTGATTAAGTTTACTCTGAATGACATTTACATCTACAAAACGCCAAACTCTTACTAAGATATGCTGTCAGGAATGTGACCTGAGTGTGTGAGCGTAAGAGAGAGGGAGGTGGAGAAGGTAAGAAAACAAAAAGAGACAGAAAGGTTATGCTCACATACTTACTGTAACGTGACCTCCGTCTGTGTGTGTGTGGGTTCAGTGCAGCCTCCCCGGAGGTACTGCCCGTACCTCGTGGTGTCATGCTGTGAACCTTGACCTTTGACCCTGCGGTGATTATAGTAAGTAGATTTAGGAGAACGGGAGAGGAGAGAAGGCAGAAACCAGAGGACGAAAGAAGGGGAGGGAGAGACATGAGAGCGACGAGAGAGGGAGGGAATAAAGGATGGAGGGAGAAGAAAGAGAAGACAAAACTGAACTTAATTAAAGTTAATGAGTTGCGAGGAGCAAGAGAGGTTTTGTTTGGAGGGTAAGGTGTCAATAAAGGAGGCAAGGAAAGGGAAAAAATAGCTGGGAGGGAGGGAGGGAGGGATGACAGGTTGGGGTAGAGTGGCTTCCTGACGTTAATGAATCTGTCAACCACCTGAGATGAAACAGAAGAGAGGAGGTCACAGAAGGTAGACTGCTGTTAATTAAAACTGTGGTTTCTTAAGTTTAAACTGTGTGTGTGTGTCTGTAGGGACACACACACACAGGAAATGAGGTAAATATGGACTTGGATGGAGTCTTTTAGTTTAATTTGATTTATCTTTTAGTTGAATTGAATCTACATGATTCTGTTAAAACAGGCTGGAGGCAACGAGTGAGGATGATGAGGTCATTTATTGAAATTATTTCAAAGAAAACCTGATATGTAAGCTGTAATAATAACCTCTATTTAAGTAATTTAATCAAAAGTCTTTAGTTTAAATGTACGTGTTTGTATTTCACAATGTTTGCTTTTATCCCAAGTTGTTTGTTTAATCAGATATGTACATTTAAATTTAGAATAATTTATAAAAGGAAGCATTTTGGTTATTTTAATGACATTAAATGGATAATATGATTATATGATTTTTTAAAGATGTAATTTGTATTTTTATTAAAACTGCTATTACAATTTAAGTTTGATTTATTTGGTTTGCTCTGTTTGTGCTGCAAACCAGATGAAGAGAGAGAGTGACACATCCACACTGGTTAACGTCGCACAGCTGCAGACGCCCTCCACCTTTAACTCGTTACCAGATAAGAGACAGTGGTTACAGATAACAGCAGATTAAAGCTTGTAGTTTGCTGCGTGTCCTGATAGCGTGGCCTGCTTTACGCGCTGTGATTACCTGAGGGGGGGTTTTATGCGCTCCGGTTCTCACACTGTCAGCTTCGCTCTTTGGGCTCAGTCTTTTGTCAGCGGTTCAGGAGGTTCAGGGAGGAAGAGGAGGCCGTGAGAGCGATGGCTGTTTAGTTCGGCATCCTCACTATAGTGCAGAGTGATTATAGACACACACACGCTCACACTCTGTTCTGCTTGACTCACTTTGACACCTCGCTCTGTTTCACCCCAGGTGTTTACCAAACACTCTGTAACACTTCAACCTCCTTAAAAGTAAGTAATAGATGTGTGTGTGGACTCATATGACACTGTTACGTTCTCCCAGAGCAGGAAAACCCTGTGATCAAAAGCTATAGGCCAATGAAAAACTGTGACTCGATTTTTCTCCTAACATGTAATTAAAATTTATCCGTTTATTTTTTATTTTTAAATGAAACTCTCAGACTTAAGTCCAAACTATGAGACTTTGTTTGCAGCGACGGCAAGATGGGAATAATTGGTTGCAACAGCAAATGGGAGAACTGTGCTCTGTGACTTTTACCTTGAAAGACTATAAGCCACTTCTTATAAAGTGAGAAGCAATTAGAAGAACAAATCAGCCTCATCTCTGTGTGTTCAGTACAGAGGAAGCTCCGGGGTGTGTTTAGCTTGGCTTAGCGCCAAACACCGGAGGCAGTGGGGAATAGCTAACCAAGCTCCATCAAAGGTGCATTTTAACACCATATTTACAAGTTGTACGGTGTATTTGTTCTAAAGTGGCACGGACAAGCAATTTAATTTCCAGAGCATCAGAGCATTTGTCACAACTGTAGGCGCCTAGTGCCAACTCACATGGCATCCTTTAGCGCCATTGTTCAACGGTAAAAGTACTACTGTGTAACCAGAAAGGTGTAAAGAAAGAGGTGGTTGAGGTGGACAGTTCACCCAGGAGACTGGTGTTCGTTTCCTGTGTGAAAGAAAAAGTTAACGTTGATTCCTTTTAGTGATGTTAAGTGAGTTACATAAATTAAATCACTTAAGTCACTCTCACGTATTTTAACGGAAACCTAAACAAGTCCTTTTGCTGGCTGAACCTAACCAAACTGAAACATTTCACACAGTGCTTGAAGTGCAAAATGTTACACATGCTGATGTGTGTTTTGCACCGGATGTTGCACAGTTATTGTTTCAAACTTGAGCGTGGAGCCCTACATGTACAAAAAAAGACTTAAAGGGTTAAAGCCATGAAATTGGGGTCTTGACAGAGCGTCCATATGTGAAGCCCTGGGATGACAACTTCTGGCATTTTCTCTTCAGTACCAACAAAACAAATTTTTAAATCAGAAACCTCTTTTATTATTATTCATTTTTCCCACCTTAGGTGTAAGGTAATTTTTTCCAATTAAACCTGCTCACCTTCTTGTTTTGGTGGTAAAAAATTAATAACAGACCAGAACAGGCAGCCCTAAATGGCAGCTTCAGTGACTTGTATTACGCTGAAGATGAAATCTCACCAACACGCAGCTTCTCGTGAACAGGTGGCGTTCATCAGGCTGAAACTAACCATTTACAACAAGTTTGAGCACTTAAGAGTTTGTAGAATCCAAATCTTGTCTAGCTTTGCATTTAACAAGATGATTTTAAAGCTGAAGACTTTCCCTCCTTGTTTTGTAGTGTAGTGTGTTTCTAAACATATCTCGCACGTCAGACATTAAATTGATGTTAATTTCTTGATCATACTCTAGTTACTGAGTAATGAAGCATAGTCCCCAAACCTCTGACATATTCCTTGAAGAATGGAACTGGGAGCCTCCGACATCGGCCGTAATCGGCCATAATAGTGACCCACTTACTGAGGGATCATGGGTCAGTCCTAAAAATCAGCACCCAGGCTGCATTCCTGCAGTGCTGTCAGTTAATGAACAGGCATCTGAAGGGAATGTGAGAGTTCATCAACCTCTCTGTCGCTTCCTCCCATAAACACATGAAGAGGAATATTTCAGCGTGGCCTGTGGAAAGAGACAGAAAGTCCCAGAGGACTCGTTAATAAAAATGTCCTCAGCACACAGTCACAGGGCTGTTTGTCTTTTCACACGTTAGAAGAAAGGAAGGAAGAGGTGGTTTGATCATTTCACAGACAACAGGACATTTCAGCTTTTGTCTTCATCACCCTGTTTAGTAATAGACATTGATTAGTATAGTCTTTGATTCTCTCTCCTTCATATTGTTGAATAAAAGTAACCACTTATGTTTGCCTAATAGCCATTATGGAGATAAAAGTTGTTGGCAGGATGCTGTGTGCTTTCAGTGGAGGGAGGAGGGAATTCTCTTATATTAAAGAGGTGGTATTATGCTCATATTCAGATTCATAATCTTATGTAGGGGTTTTACAAAAACAGGTTTAGATGGTTTAAATAACACCATATTTTTGTCATATTGCACATTGCTGCAGCTCCTCTTTTCACCCTGTGTGTGAAGGCTTCATTTTAGCTGTGGAGTGATACATCTTGTCTCTAAATTATCTTTATTGCCAAGTTGTGTTTTAGACATACGAGGAATTTGCTGTGGTGATAAGGTGCTACATGTAGACAAACATACAGTCAACATAAATAGAAGAAGTAGAAGTAGAAATATATAAATATGAAATGGAAGAACAACATTGCAACAGAGGAGAATATTGTGTAGATATAAATATATAAACATAAAAATATACTACAACAAAGATCAACAATCAACAACAAATATGTGCAACATGCCAGGACTGTGCCCGACACGAGATGAAACAGTATTTACAGCTTTGTTGGGAGCTGCACATGTGCAGTTCCTAGTCAAGGACTACTAGCCAATCAGAAGCAGAGTAGGGCGGGTCAGCTGTCCTCCCTGTGATGTCACAGGGAGGAAAAGGGAAGTGGCTGGACTACAAACGAGCTGTTTTCAGTTCAGAGCACAGCTTTCTATGGGAGATGGGAACTTCCTTTGGGCTTTTTCACTTTGCAAACCTGTTACATGCACAAAAAAGGTATAAACTCAATAAAGGAGAGGGGAAAAGCCAAAAATCATAATAGCACCTCTTTAAAAAACCACTACACGCTTCTCTTTAATCTATACGGCTTTCTACTTCTGTTTGCCTTTCCTCTCTTCTTTCCCTTGTATGTACATTTTCTGAACCTGGTTTTCTTTACCATGTAGAGAAGAGCCCCTCCTGCCATCTAATGCATGCAGGCAATATATGTGATTAATGTAACTGCTGTCCAAGGTAACGTATTGCAGCGTAAAGCTGAAATCACTCAGTTCCCACAAATCTCCCTCAGCCTGGGCTCAGCAGACAGCGGTAGCCATCTGTCCTGCGGTACCCTCCTACTCTTTTTGTAAACGTTGCAGCAATAACAGAAAAGAGTTATTGACGCAGATTTTTCAATGTCCAGAGCAGTTCTGCATCACTTTGCTGATAATGGAAAAATTATTACACATTTTCTAAAGAAGTTTCGTCCCTGTTCAACTTTCAGCTCAGTAGCTTGGTGAGCATAAAGTATAACGTTACTGTTACTGTACACAGCACATCTGTGGGACTTCTGTAAAGCTGGATTTGTTCCAGCTGCTCTGCTCTAAATTAGTTGTTAGTGTTCCTCATTAGGATGTTATAGCTGCTGGCCTGTATCCATCTTCTTGACGATTAAAAACAAATGTACACATCATGATCTCGGTGTGAGGAAGGAGGAGAGTGGCAGCATCTTCTCTGTGACTGTAGGCACCGTCTTTTATGGGATTTCAGATGTGGTGTCTTCAGCTGTTTTGCCTTTCTGTGCTTTCTTCAGTATCTCTTGACTTTCTGCTCTCTGTGGCTCTGAGATGTTGATTATGTTCTAGCCAGTGATTTATCCTTTCTGCTGATGAGGGCCACAGCCTCCAGCCTCATTTGTAAACTACGGCGGTAACTCTGTGATGAATCGCATTGCAATGAGAGGAGGTCACAGAGAGTCTGCTTATTGGTCAAACCGCAAGTGTTGATGATTCTGTCAACATTTCATACATGTTGTTTTAGAAGATCATCGCTGGTGGACGACTATTTAGTAATAATATCTGACTTAAACATGCTTTATGTTTGTGTAGTTTCTTAAATATTAGGTGATTATTAATTATAGCACATTCAGCTGAGTTGTAACTTTGTCTTATTAACTCTCTTGCTAACTAACTTAGTTTAGATCCCCATATTTAGCTAAAACACATGTGCATTTGCACAACACTGTAAACTCTGTGTATTTTTAAGCTTCTCCAAACCACAAGATGTGATGAAACTAAAGTTAACCAGGATGATTGCTGGGTCTCTTACTAAAAATAGGTTGTCAGGAGCAGTTGGGTTATTTCTACTGGGAGTTGCCTCATCTTGCATTTTAAGGATTTGGACACCAAAGATCAAATCAAACTAAAAAAGACTGGCAAAGACAAAAAACACTACACTTTGCATGGTAAATTTATGGCTTTATGATTTACGATTTGGTTATGAGTGATAGCTTATTGGTCACAACAAGCTCTCGCCTGCTGAAGATGATTTGTGCGTTTAGTTTGAGGGACAGGTTGTGGTTTGGATCAAAAGTTGCATGTGCTTGTGGTGTTTTTATACTGTATATCTATGCGTGTGTTCATATGTCTTCTTATTGTGTAATGCAGATCTTGCACCCATATCCATGTTAGATTTTCTGAATACCTCATCTTGATTATCTGCCTAAAACCTCGAGACCCCAAAGTTTTGTTTGCTGTTTGTGAAACAGGTTCACACGTGCTCACCAGTCACTTTGAATAAAATATCCTGCAAAAAAAAAAGAATAAATCAGGTTTGTTGCCTAAACTTACGTACCAGGTGAAAGGTCTGTGTGTATACAGGGTTTGACATTTGTTTGTCTATCAGTTTGTCTTTTAAAACAGTTTGATCTCTTTATGTTCTGAAAGAAAAGCTGCATTATATATAGAACAGTTTTATGGGTGTTCATAAAGAAAACAGCAAAGAGTGAGATATCACTTATGAAGGAAAAGCAGTTTGGATTGCTCAGAAATGTACGAGGGTTTTATTGGGTGGAGTTTGGATTTATGACCTGTGGTACAGCATGAGGTCACCATCAAAACAAAATTAATAGGGCTGCAAATTCAAAATAATGTCAAAATATTATTCATGCTGGCATTTATTGTTAAATCTCTGGCCAATTACTTTTCTTTATGGGATTAGGTAATTGGCAATAAAAGCCTGACAGTACTACATCACATGATTTTAGATAACGTCCTGTAGCAGTTAATGTGACTAATCTCTGCTGAGATTATTTTTGGGATTATTTGTCCTTTTTAGATGTTTTGAAGTAGCAAGTGAAGCTTGTATTGTGAATATTAAAGGACAACCTGCCGACTTTTTATTGAGTGTAGATGGACCATTTTAATCCAAGGAAGAGCTAGAGTTTATCATCAGTTATGGATTTGATTAAATGTCGTGCAAACCTGTGATGCTGCTGCATGCTGCTTCTTCAGGCTCAAAGTTGGCAATCAGTGTCACTGCCAAAGAACTGAACTGTAAGAGTAGACTGTTCTGTGATGTGATTTAGAGCCAACAGCCACAGCAGCTTGATGTTGAACTGATATCAGAATCAGAGTCTGAAATTCTTTATTGATCCCTGAGGTGAAATTCTTTGCAACAATTGCTGACATGTGTTTTCTGTTGCTAAAGAAATGCAAACTGAGCACATGATGGAAGAGGAATCTGCGTCCTGTGTCAGACTGACGCCCACGGTGGCGTCCATGTGGTTAGACAGTCCGAAACACACGAGTCACATGTTCTAGATGTTATAGCACTTTGAGTCCAGCTCACGGCTTTTCCTTTTTCCTGTTTGTGTACTGTACACTATTGTCCTGCATCTCTTAAGGTTCCTGCTGTGGGATGTTTAAAATAGTCCTGTCACTTCTTTACAGCCCTCTCGCCCTGTCAGTGCGCTCTGTATACACAAGCTAAAGAGATTAGTAAATAAAAAATAGAGATAATTTTAAGCCTTTATGGGGCAGAGCAACAATCTGTAAACGCAGCACTGACATATTATCACCTTACAGTATGATGGTTTTATGGAAAACAGTATTTACATGTCCAACAGAGCCACATTTCCATCGGCCTCAGCTGTACTTTGTGTTTAGTGCTAAACGCTTGCTGACATTAGTCTTTAGGTCAAAGCACCTCTGCCCCTTACAAAGCCTCACAGAGCTGCTAGCATGGCTGTAGACTCTTATCTTGATTTCAAATGAGGATTGATGAGAGTGAACCAAAACTGTAAGGCTGAGGGTCGTAAAACCGACACAAGGAGCTGAAAGAAGCTGAAACGCAGAGGAGAACAGTCCGGTGAGAATTCTCTGTCTGTCCGTCACTACAGCTCCTTTCAAATTACACTGAGGGCCGGACTTATTATTGCCCCAAATACAGAGTACTAAATTACGTGTGCATTCAGAAATATTGCACATGTAATTGTAGTACCTGTTATGGGTTGAAATATTGCGTGGATGACAACACGTGGAAACACAATGGAGGTGGGAGCATTTTAAATGAGGGTTTGCATGTTTTAATGGTTTCCGCCACGGAGAGTCGGGAAGGAAAGCCTTCGTTTGTTTGATTCAGTGCGTCCCGAGTATGTGGAAATCGTATGTACCTGCCCATCCTGCCTGAGACTGCGCTAAGTACTTGGGACAGCACCTGAAAAACTGCTTTGGGAAACACCAACAAAAACAGCTACAGTATGCTGGAATGACCCAGACACGAGGAAATGCAGAGTTGCAAGAAGTTTGGGCACGGCAGGTATTGACTCCTTCTTGTAACTGGCTCCAAATCAGCCCTTTGATCAGCCAGCAGCTCCAATATGACATAGCTGGAGAGGCATAATGTGTGCCTTATACATTCCTCTGTCAGGCCAAAAAGATGGAAAAATGGAAAAAACGAATGGAAAAAACCCTTAAAAACTTGCTTTATTGGCACTAATGTTAATACAACAGCATTGCCAAAGCTTCAAGAAAAAATACAAAAGAACAATTCAATTCATGCAGTTAAATAGTTAAATAAATAAAATAATTTTATTTCAAGATATTGGATTGGATATAGAATAATATTATCTAATATTTTTAATTTCATTACAGCTGTGTCTCCTTCTCGCAACGATAACACTTGGCGGTTTGCGCCTTCCTGTCAGCGTATTAAATACAGATGCTGTTGCACTCACATGAAATTGCTTTAAGGCTTGTTAGATGACATTGCGTGTAGTAAATAAATGTATTTGCATGNCCCCATTGCTTTGCACAATAAAATTGAAACGCTCCAAATTGCATATTCATTAAAGCAAAGGTAAATAGAATAATGAACAACAGGTGCTATCTTACCCTTTTGAAAGACGTCATTCTGCGTGCACAGCATTAGTAGATCATCTTATATGTTAATTTGCTGGTGATATCAAGCTTGCACACGTTTTTACTCACGCAAACCTTTAGTAAATCTGGCCCATGGTCGTTTGATTCATTGTTAATATAAAAATGTTGGGTAGTGCAGCTTTTAACCTTCCTTACTTCTTCACAAGCCTTTGAAAGGTTTAGGTAAAAGTAAAGTTGAAGCAGATGATAAACAGATTTGTTCTGTTTAAGTATGGGTTAGGGATTGGGATGAGGCGGCTAAACACTTCAGTTTGAGTAAGACAAATGTAAACAAGCAGATCACTCATCAAGCGGTGAAACCTGTCATCAGAACTGAAAGCAAAAGCATCCGCACATCCCATTTCTGTAAAGTGCCGACAAGGCCCGTCATTGTTCCTGACATCAGTCGGCTGGTAAAATTAAGGATAAATAAATGTGACCTGACCGTTGAAATAATAGCAGGTTAAGTTGTTTCTCTGTCGAAGGCAGTTTCGATGTTTAAGGTCTCCTCCGAGTGCTGAAACTTGATATATTAAATGCCTGCAGTTCTCTGTGTCAAGGTTCAAAGGGAAACTCTTTAACTGTGATTTAGAGCTCTGAGCCGTGAGGAGAGGCCATCGAGTGAGCAGCTCAAATGAAGAGGATATGAAAAGTGCTGTTGATGCCTCGTTGGAGACGGATCAAAGACATTTAGAGATAAATGATCAGGATGAAAAAATAATTACCATCAGAAAGTTTTTTGTTGTGTAGGTTCAGCACACACACATAACCTTGCAGACAGACTCTTGGACACGCTCTTGGAGACTGAACCAAGGCCAAGATTCAATATAAACAAGTAAATGATTACAAAGAATGTGTGTGTGGAGAAAGGAGAAATGGAGGCGCTTGCTGACATTTTAAGAGACGTCATCCTTCTCTGTCTTTTCAGATAACCTTATCCTTCTCATCATCCATCTTGTTTCTCCTCCTAAAGAAGGAAAAAAATAATTTCCTGCGTATTGTATAATACTCTAAGTTCATACATGGACCTTCTGCTCTTACTGCTCCACCTTGTACTGTAGAAAAACAGTTTGTAGTCCAACTGGAGCAGAATGAAATACGGTGGGATATTTCTGTCGCTAATTACCTCCAGGGGTGCAGCGTTTAGCGGAGAATTTACAAAAAACAGAGATGTAAATGAGCCGAGCAGCAGCTTATGTTCGGTACATGCATGAAGTGCTGCTAAATACGATGTGATGCTGGAACTGTTTTGACGCATGTGCACATTTCTGGAAAGTAATCAGGCGCAAATTGAAGTGTTTATTGCTGCTGAAGAAAGAGTGTGCATTCATCCTGCACGGGGAAGGCTGAATGTGAGGAAAAAACAAAAAGATTTGTAAACTATAAAACTTTATTGAATAGCCAAACTGTGCTACACATCGTTAGATCAGTTAGACTCCCCACAATTCAACAGTTTAATTCAACAGTGGATTTTACAGAAACAACGAGCTCGAAAGTCTAAATTATTCAGCTCTGTCAACATGGTAAAGAAGAGACAGAGATGCTCATAAGTCTTTGAGTCCACATCAAGTCAGGTCTCAAGTCTTTGAGCTGGAGTTTCAAGTCAAGTCTCTGAGCTGGAGTCAAAGTCAAGTCTCTAAACTAGAGTCCAAGTCTCTGAGCTGGAGTCCATGTCAAGTCTCAAGTCTCTGAGCTGGAGTCCAAGTCAAGTCTTGAGTCTCTGAGCTGGAGTCCAAGTCAAGTCTCAAGTCTCTGAGCTGGAGTCCAAGTCAAGTCTTGAGTCTCTGAGCTGGAGTCCAAGTCAAGTCTCTAAACTAGAGTCCA
>JAPMOB010216995.1:0-13134 GCA_029875015.1 Lepomis gibbosus | reverse complement strand
CTGATCCACGGGGATGTGATCAGGATTACGGCACTGAAAGCTGGAAAACATGATTTGAAGCTTTACGTCTAAGCAAATCATCCATAAAGAAAAAGATCACCCACAATCATTATATTATTAACATGTCACAGCCCATATCAAGCTGTTGTCACTGGAGCGCAAGCTTCAAAATCCCTTCCTCTCAACAGGCAAACAAACTTGTCTATTGTCAAATCCTCTGTAGGACGGACATCCTGCCATGTCCATGTCAAAAGAGCTGATTTTGATTCATCTTGTTAGGGGATTTCATGGTTTCTTCCCTAATGTCTGTCTAATGTTTTGAGCTGGTAGAGCAAACATTGAGATGACATCCTATTTCTGCAACACCAACAGGACCTCTGTCTGTAGTGCAGTGCTGGACAGATAGAGATGTAGTGCTGGACAGATAGAGAAGTTAACACTTCTGCAGAAACCAACACCACGCAGTCATTAGATGAGCACTAGCTGGCAGGGGGATAGTGATACGGCTTCACCCAGGAAGTCAGGTTGGCGTGGTGTGCCAAACTAACAGCTTCAGGCTATATAACTGACATCTGACTTGGCAGCCTGGTTGTCAAACAATGTGAATGGTATAGTATTCAGCAGAAGGAGGAATAATAAAACATAAACGATTTTCATAATGTCATTAAGAGCCATCAAGTCTGAACTATACACAGTAATAGCACTGAAAAGCGTAAGGTTTTGTGCCAAAACGGTGGAAGGAAAAATTGAAAGGAACCAAAGTAGCTTATCCTATTTAGCTCAGTAGCTTTAAATAACACTGAGAGGACTAAAGCAAACCATCTGTCTCAAGAAACCGATGACAAGCTAAACAAAGTTTTAATACACATCTGCAGTCAAAGCACATGCTGAAAAAATTCAACATGTGGAGATCAAACCAGTAGCAAAAGCTGAGAGTCCCAGTTATCGTCCACCAGTAAAAATGGGAGCAACAACTGGGCTGAGGAATATTTGCCTTCCGTTTGGTTATTGGTCTCTTAACCACAGCAAAGACTTAGCTCAGCCAATTTGTGGACCAGTTCAGGAAAAAACAAAATATGGGGCCGGTGATGTTAGATAAACTGAAAGCTATAGCTAATTCAACTGCACATACTAAATGGAGGCAAAACTTTACTTTAAAGTTTCAGACTTATCACATAGTTTCCCCGGCTACAGTTTAACTAATAAGTTACAAAATAATTCAACTATTTACAACTGCCCACCGTCATGTGGTGTAAGTTAAATAAATAGCAACAACACTTGCAAAATACAATTTAAATTTCAGTTTCAAAACAATCCTTTCAGTCTACTATCTTCACGTTACTGAACTGTCTCAATCGTGTACTTCATTTTCACAGACTAAACCAAACGCGAAGCCTGCTCTTTAAAAACTACAAACAAACGCTTTAAAGTACAAAGTACTTTAACAATGTAACTATCCATTGAGTGGCGTGGTCTCCCACTCAGCCGTCGGCGGCGGGGTGATAGCGAAGCACCCAAGCTGTAGCTTCAAAACTTTCTTCAGTTAAAATTGTATCACTTTGAAATTAATTTAAGAGTTTACTTACCTTGTCCCGGCCATTTTCTTCACATTGTAAACAAAGCGTAAACAAAGGGGAAACGGTGTTTGGTAGATGTCGTGAGCGCGTTAATTTTCTGTGCGAACAGAGCGGTCCGAGGAATGAGTACGAGTACGGGACGGTCCTCCGCTGGTGAATCCGATATGGAGTCTCCGCCTCTGCACGTGAGTCATAGGTTGGGATGGGGGTCACCCAGTCTGCCCCCTGCCCCCTACCCTGCTCCACCACACCCCCACCCTATATCCGCTAACGTTTGGTCTTTCCAGAAAGAGTAGAGGACAAACCATAAACCAAATATTTAGCAGCTCAGTTAATTGCTGAACAAAGCAGAGTGATACAATGTAAAACTTATGTGACCAGAAGTATCCCATCATGCTTTGGGGGAACAATACTGTTCGTAACCGTCTGACAACTCTCGTTATTGTTGGAGCAAAACAAATAACTTCTAGGCTACCAAAATGTTGTTCATCTTTCCATGAATGAAAATAATGTAATAGACTTGTTTTTGACAGTTTCTTTCACCGTATATTTATTATGGTTGTTAGAAAAAGCCAGACACCCTATTGTTTTGGGGTTTTGTTTTGGAGTCTTTATTTGTAAAAGATGTGCCATTAAAATAGTTAGCTTGGATTTTAGCCCTCTGCTAAAGACACATCTTGAAATGTAGCCTACAAGAACACTACAGTTGCTAAGCGACAAACTGGTATGAGATTTGCTTTTGGATTATTTTATTAATATTCTAATATCATATCAGGATTATGATATATACACATTTTACAACATATTCTCAGCGGACACCGCCAGTCAGAGAGATGAGGACCTTAATGATCAGTTTTGTGATTACAACTCCCACTGTTGCAATTACAGTAAGCCCCGGTGTTGTCCTGTGGACAAGCGGACAGAGACACCTGCTGGACACAACACAAACAGCCAGAATAAGAGTCGGGTCATGTTTATGGTCAAACACTTTATTCACAATAACTATCTTTAAACAATTACTAGCATTCAGATCTATGGAAATATTTGCTAAAAAGAAAATCAGAGAAGCTAACAAATTCAGGTAGCTTAAATTCACATCAATAAGTAGTACATTGTTGTGCTGTGTTGTTCCTCTGGCACAGAGTAAACTATCCATTAAATTTACATGGCGCATCTGTTCACAGTGAACCCTTTAAGTGCTTTTCCAATGTAAATAAGGAAAGGACAAACATACAAATTGCGGGCAATGACATTTCTCAAGCTACATTTCTCCCTTTACGTTCATTTTGTCAACTCATATCATACAATGAGGTCTGCCTCTTCAGTATTATAAAAAATATTGTAAACATTTATATTAATTGCACAACATACATTCAAATACATACTGTACTGTACAGCAATAACTGACTTTTGTATTATTATCCTGTAGCACCATGTATAGCAAACTGAACAAACTATTTGGATACTTCTACAGTGTGGTACTGACAATACAAAGGAGTAAAATGGCATTCACTAACGACGCATTCTGCCAGTGGTCAAATATTCTGGAGGTTTGGATTGTATCACTGTGAGACACTGGTTGGTGTAGGCCTGTTCAAGGTGTGGCTGACACTGGATGGGCTTGGATCAAGGCAGGCAATCTCTAGTCACCTCATATCTCACAACTTTGAGCAAGATGATGCATCATAAAGGACATTCATCAGCGTTAAGATCACCTATTATATAAAAGATTATGGCAAAGTGTTTGTTATCATTTAAAAGTCTGTATCACCTCCATGTGCAGAGACATTGGTGCAGAGGAAGAACATATCTTGTTGTTACTCAAGGCGCTAATGATTTAGCTAATCAGCATGTGCCACAGACATCATGAGGCCAAGACACCATTGTGTAGCAGCAGAGGTGACATGTAACTCATCATGTTCCACCTGGTCCCATATGATAAGAAAGAAAGCTGATTAAAGCTGATATATATTATGTACAAGCAGTACTGTTAGACTGAATGTATTGTGGACACCAAACTGTCCCACTTAATTCACAGCATCCTGTTAATGTACATTGTTCTGACAGCTGAGGGTAACAGAAGACGTAAATGAAAATGAAATGTGTGCGAAGGTAGAACCGACAGTTGGAGAGTCTTTAAGTTTCCGCTCAGTCTCAGCATCTCCTCTGCCTGGGTGAGAGTTAAGAGAGCAGCTCTCTCAAAATTTAAAACCCAGTTCAGAGTAAAATAGTATCTCAGGTTGTGGTCCAACGAAGTGTGGTCAAGGTCCGTGGGTTTGCCTAAACTCCCCCTTCTCCTTCTGTCGCTGGAGGAGGCCGATGTGGTGGGTTGTGGGATGCAGGTGGTTAACCAACCCACCCTTCCCAAATCTGCCCTCTGTGCAGAGGAAACAAATGATGTGAGTTAAATGTGCCACTTGAGGCATTCACTGGAAACCATGGCTCCAGTTGTGGTCTGTTCCTATCAACACTGCAAGGAAAAGTAAGAAATGACAATAACAGGACTGAAAACACAACATAATGAGCCAGTGTGACATCTGCATTGCTTAACTGAATTTGACTTGAGTAAGTGAATGAAAAAAAAGATGTGCAATGCAGGTAAATGAGAATTACTGTAAGTATAGGAGTACAGATTTACAGTAAATAGGAGAGAGAGGAACATGCTGCTGGGTCATCTGATCAAGCTAAAATAAAGGATGGAGATAGGAGTAGAGCTTGGCTGACTACAAAGGAACAGATGGGTTATGACAAACTCACAGCGATTTGGAGGAAGGCTTCTTCACTTTTGGCCTCTTTCGACGATGAACTGGCCTGAAGCATGCACAGCACGTATACACGTGCAGGGCAAATGCACGTGCATGGAGACAAACACACAGATATAAACACACAAAACACACACACACACACACACACACAGGGACACGCACATACATGCATGCGCGACATTCGCGCACACACAGTCAGACACACACACATACATACCCACACGCACAGCAGAGACAAGCAATTAGGCTTCATTAAAAAAGGGAAGAGCAGAAGCTGAAAAGCAGGCTTGCATTTTGGCCCTCTTTGGCTTCTGCTTCTGCATGCTAAAAAGGCTTTGATCACAACAGTAGGGAACCATGACAGCTTGAAGAAGATCTATTTCAGCACAACATTAATGCATTTTATTTTCTTGACTCCCCAGATGACTCGCAGTGAGAAGAAACATAGCCAAAGACACACTAGGGAAGCTGTAACCTCCCAGAGTTCAAACTGTAACATGAATTCCAGCTGCAGTGTTTGTAAAAGTCATCATCTGTGCTGTGAAAGGAAGAAGAAAATACCTGTATTCACTGAAGTAGTTTCGCTCCTTTCCTCCTGAAAGGAAGTGGAGGTAACATTAGTCTCAGTCTGAAATTTTCAGAGACACTATAATAAATCATGTTTGCCTTAGAGGCTTTTTACTCACCCTTCTCTGGGTTGCATTGCTTATGTCCCTTGCAGCCCCGCAAGTCCATGAGCTGTTGATGCATTGAATTCAGAGCATTGCGGTCGAGGGTGCTGACAGCATTTATCAGCTACAGGAATAATGACAAAATGTCAGCAAGGGCTTTGGAAACTGGAAAACATTGGAAAATGTGTACACGCTATGCTCATAGGCATGCACGGTGAATCAAACTGTGTGATAATTTTATAGTTATTATTGGGAAGTTATTTATGTATCCACCATATAGTACAGTGTGTCTGTACAAATGAAATACCTGGTATGGGTCAGTGTTGAGGTCAAAATACTCCAGGAAACCGGTAGCAAATTCACAGAACAGGAAGTTGTGTGTGTCATTGATGGTCCTTAGGCACCAGTAGGTGTTATTGTTGGCACTGGTGCACGCACAGAATGGACCCACTGAGGGAGGTAGCGGGAGTGGTGAGGAAGGGAGGGGTGACAGTGGAAAACAAGGGACATTACAGTGTTCAAAAAAATTATTGTCATCATACCAGCTTTGGAAAATATTCAAAAGTTCCACAACAATATTCTTCAAATCTCTTTACACAGCCATTTGTTATTCCTCACTTGTCCAGAAGGGGGCCGTCTGCCAGTGATGGTTGTCATGGGTGAAACAGGTGAGGCCAGGCATGCTGCAGGTATCGTTGTTTTGGAGCCTCTTAAGGAATTTACGTAGTTTCTTTCTGCGCTTCTGCTCCTTCTGCAGCCACTGGCTCTTTTGCTTTGATGGCATTCTGATGAGAACAAAAACACATCAAATACAGTGAGACTGCATCAAAAAGAATTTATTGCCAAACAATGTAATCTTTTACCTGAGTGAGTGCATGCGCAATGCATTTAGCCTGAAAGTCTCTTTATTCTTGAGGAGATAACTGTAAAGACAAGAAGCAATAGTCACATACTGAGTGTAATGGAATGTATATACAGTAGGTGACAGTGTGAGTCTGACACATTCGTACCTGGGAGTGTCACACTGACATTCTTCTGGCCGCACCTTTTTCAGGTGACCCTTGACCTCACGCAGGTTCTTGATTTTGGTCTGCAAGGTTTCAATCTAAACACAGTAGGAACAAACACACCAAGCTCATTATACACCACAAACAAACCAACAACCTGTGAAATGGGTTTTACGGTCTGGATTTAACAAGGAGGAGAATGTAGCGGTACCTCGTGCTCAATGTGCAGTTTGTGGTCTTTCCATGCCTGAAGAGACTTGTAGAGGCCTCCATCACATTTCACTGTGTCATTCATAAGAATAGAGCATCTGCAGGATACAAAAAAATAATAGTACCACTGAAAATTATGCAATTCTTAATTAATTTTAACATTTTAAGTCTCTTTTTTATCACCAGAAACATTACACATTATGCAGACAGATGTACACAGTAGCACCTGTAGGTGACTTTAAGAGCCGCAGGTGGTGTGAGTTTATTGCTGGTAGTGGGTTTGGCTGTGACCTCCATGCCACTGAACTCTTCATTGTCCTCCTCATTCCCCGCTCCTCTCCTCCTGTCACTGGCCCAGCTGCTGTTCCTTGAGCCCAGGGACCGGTACCCGTCCTCTAGGTCTACGGCATACAGGTCTCCATCCAGCTCAAATGATACAGCTCGGGCCCAGCGCTTCCTAGAGACAGTCTTACTGGATTTCATCTCTGAGTAAGATGAGACAGAAGAACCTGAAAAAGATGAGAAAGAGGGCTGTGTTGTTTATACTGAATATCAAAATATATGATGGTGCAGACAAGTGAAGACCAGAGCATGAACAATTTATACACTGATGATATCAATATGAATGTTCTGTGCAATAATTAAAAATCCTTTGTTTTTGTTTCTTTGAAGGCCCTATGATTAAAGACTCACTCATCTACTGTAGTCTGCCACTTGATGGCAGCACCCACACACGCTCCTCATCACATGAATTCTTCAAAAGCTGGTTATTTTAGCTCGACATTAATGGGCCTGTTCGGCAAGGCTTTGTAGGCTACTGCAAGGACGTTTCAAAGTAAAGCACAAGTGTCTGAACAAAATCAGATCTAATAATAACTACCAGAACAATGGTACATGTGAGTGACAAGAGAAACGTACTCTTCTTGGTAAGCAGCCTTTTCTTTTTCAGGATTGATGTTTTGAAGCCCACATCGCCGCAGTCACAGCTATCGGAGTTGGACATGGGAGACAGCTGAGAGGCACCGCTGGCCATGAGAGCCTGCATACGTGGGGCATAGAGACTAGCCATACCCTTGCACTTATACAGCCTCAGCTTGCCAGTCGGGTCCTCCACACACTGCCACTTCTGAAACAAGGCAGAGGGAAATTTCATGATGATGTAAGTAAGTTATGCTTGTAAGTAATTAAGTTTATTTGTATAGCACCATTCAAGAGAAGAAGTCACAGTGCTTCATAATAAAAGAGAAACGAGAATTAAATCCAGAGCAACAGACATGAAGTGTAGACCTCAAGCTAAAAACATCCAAAGAATAAAATCAAAAATGACACAAAAACTAAACAAAACCAAGTCTAAACAAATAGGTCTTGAGCTGATTTTTAAATGTGTCCACAGTGTCCACAGATCTTAAGTCCACTGGGAGAGAGTTTAAAAGTTTAGGAGCTGCAACCTGAAAAGCACAGTCTTCTTTTATCTTGAGGCTGGAGCAAGGAACAACCAACAAACCCTGATAAGAGTACCTCAGATTCCTACAGGTGACATACAGCAGGGCTGCAGTGGCTCTTTAATGTAGGTAGGTGCCTGACCATGCAAGCACAAGTAGTATAACATAACATCATTTTTGATGCATAAAACCCCAATGATTTAAAATGTTCTTCATGGGGCATGCTCAAATTACTCTACACAGAACTCTAATAGTAACTTGTAGGACTGCTAAAGTACAAGAAATTAGACGGATCTTTATACACACACACATGCTACTCGGCACAATTCATTTTGAAGGATTAAAAAAATAGACTTTGATGTCAAATGGAACCTGAGAGTACAATTACTGTATATGATAGTAAATTGTCAACCACGTTGCAAATTATCACCATGTTTGAGCTACACTCTATGTTGTTCTCCTGAAACTGTAATAACCACTCCTTCTTAGCTGCTGCAGGTCAGGTACCTGTCCTGGCTGCTGGCAGGAGGTCTGGTACTCTGCTTTCTGGCACAGGTCCTTTACCCGCTGGTATTTTGGCAGGAAGTTCTCCTCCTGGGCCATTTCCTTCCCATCAGCTCTCTTGTGCGGAAGCTTTCTGAAAAAATAGAAAAACACAACCAAAGACAAGGAGCCTGATGTAACCAGAAGACAAGGCCTGGAATGAGAACATGTCCTGCAAAAGGTCAATCAATAAAACATACCCTCTCTCCACCAGGAAAGAATCTCTCCATGTTTTACCCTTCCTGTTCAACTGGAACCTGGGAAATAAATAAAGAAATCCTGTCAGACCACTCTGACACTCTGATATTTGCACTGAACAAACATGCACTCCGTTTTCAAATGCCATCCTTGTACAACATTGAAAATAAAGTGGTGTTAGACGTTTATATTTAGATTGTAGATTTTATTATTTGCAAGAAAACACAGAGAATAGAGATATAGTAAAACTATATGAAGTCCAGGTAAATTACTTTTTGGCACATAACAACCTAATCTCACATTTTAAATGTCATTCTTGAACTATATTTTGAATGCCAAATAACTGTGTGTGTATTCACCTGTTGACTGGCCTGTCTGTGTCCAGCAGCTTGAGGATAGACTTGCCATCCATTTCTGCAGGGATATCAACACCAGCCATGTCCAGCAGAGTTGGTGCCAAGTCAATGTTTAACACTATCTGAGGATTACTGCAAGGGAAGCATAATGAGGTGATCTCACATGTATCTAATGTAATATTGGAACACAGCATCTAGAAATCAGAATACAGAATGGATGACGGGAAAAAAAACACAGAAACAGCCTGTGTTACTCACATGGCACCTTGCTCCACATTAGGGCCTCGTACGTAGAAGGGAACACGGATATCAAACTCATAAGGCATTGATTTGCCCTTGACCAGCCCAAACTGGCCGATATGATAGCCGTGGTCCGAGGTGTAAATGAGGTAGGTGTTGTCCAGTTCCCCTGTCTCCACCAACATGTTGTACACCTACAGAGGAGGATATAATTCATTGAACACTCACACTGCGTAAAAAGTTATACTTCATGTTTGATAGCTCAAGTCTCCTGTGCCAGATTCAAGGAAAAAGGGATTGAACAATTTGCCAAGTGTGTCAGTGAATACATTATACAGTCCCAGTCAGAACAAGCACAGATCTCTCAGGACTTGAGGCTGTCAGATGAAATGTGTGTGTGTTGTGTCTCTGTTTAAGGTCCTCTGTGTGTTTAAGCATATATGTATCTGACTGTGTGTCCTGCCTACCTTCTCCACGCTGTCATCCACAGACAGCAGGGTCTGCATCCTCCTGCGCTGCAGCATGTTAGTGAACTGCATGTGGACGGGTTTCATAGGTCCTGTGTAGCGTAGGATCCAGTGTTTGTCTGGGTTAGGGGCATAGTTGTAGCTGGGGGTTCTGAAAGAGGCAGAAGACAGTAGAAAAATATCCTACTTAATCACAAAAAACTCACTGTGGTGTACATAACATCTCATTTTTGTTGCTTCTTGTGCATCGTAAAATGAGAAAATAATAAAGCACGGGACTCATTCCTGCATATGTCATTATAGCTCATCATATGCATTCAGTTTCTTCCATCTCTGTACATGTGGATTTCTATAGCTGTAAATTGGATTATAGAAAATGTACCAATGTGTGTACAGTTACATTGTGCATTCACAGCAATATTCTCTGCCTGTGTCTACTGATATCGCCTATCCTTTTCTGTCCAACATAGCCAGAAATCTGTTCATGCAATACCAAACCGGAGGTTACATAAACCATGGAAAATGCAAAGAACTGCAATCGATAGGCCTGTAGATAGGGAGAACAGTTTGATCAATAATTAACTCTGAGCCATATGGAATTTTAATCATTTGAGAATAAACACTGTTAAATAGCTAATGGGATCCTAGAAGAAAATTCATTTCAATTTGATTTTTAAGAAATGCTAATTTCTCACAGCCTGGTCCACAGTGGCAACTCTAATGTAGTCTGAAGACGTGTCTGCAAGGTGAGAAGAACATTTATCAGCAGAGGAGTGCAGGACTTTTACTGCCTCTCTCTCTTCATGTGGTTGATAAGGGCGGAGGGAGACGGAGGGAGAAAAATAGCCAGAGAAGCGCTCACAGAAAACACCACCCGAGGGAGAGCAAATTTATGGAGAAAGAGCAATTAAAAGTTTGTACGAAGACACTGGGGCTGAATTTTCAGAATATTCTGTGTATAAAGCCTGCGTGGCACAGGTTAATGATGCTGGAGGGATTAGATGAAGCAGAAGAAGCGTGTGAGGGGGTTGCAGGGAGGGCGAAGAAACTGCAGTCTCATTACTGGCCTTAGGTCTATCTCTGGAGGCCAATAGCAGGTCTGCCATTGGCCAGCAGGACATTGGAGGGTCAGAAAGACAAAAGTTGAAATATGTGTGTGTGTGTGTGTGTGTGTGTGTGTGCATGCCGTGCCTAAATCATTACTTATGCATTAAACATACATCATTCATGCCTCCGTTTGATCATGGCTGACAAAATGGTACAAATTAGCCGGGCTCATTACATTAGTAACAGCAATGTGAACAACACATGAGCCAAATAAACTGGAGCGAAACACTAGCTGTGTGTGGAGAGGGCTCAGCTGCCAAGAGCATCCTGCAGGCAGAGGAAGATAAGATCGAGCTAAGATTATGGAATTTGTGTCATTCTGGGTCAAATAAAAGGGAGCGGAAATGTTGGGATGACTCATATGCAAGCAAATAGCTGATGATGTGAAAATGTGAAAATATCTCGCATTAATCAAATCTGTAAATATTAAATGGGCAAAGCAAGTCCAGGTCAATCTATTTGCTGCCACGTAAACACCCAAAACATGCAACAATCTGAGGGCTCATAGCTTGGTTAATCATGTTGAAGCTTAATCATTTTCTTACATGTGCTGTGATGCGTTGGGGAAGGCAGAGCTGTACTGCGGGGCGGAGTCCTCTGGACCGTGCGGAGCAACATGGCTCAGGACCATCATGACAGGACGGTGAGGGTACATCTTCTTAGACATACGGAAGTAATTGATGCTGTCATTGGTAATGATGTCTGTCAGGTAGTCCTGTGGAGCGAGCAGACACTGTACATCAGGCACTCAGTGAGTGACAGAGGAAGGGAAAGAGCAGATGTCAATGCCTTCAGTACTTTGCTGGGTCAGAGCTCATTACTGACCAGACAGATTCCCAAGCACTTCTGTATAACTACAAGAGAATTTCAAAATAATCACCCACAATGGATTTATGGAATCTACTGTTTAACTTTTGAACTCTAATTCTTGGTTTATAAATCCCCATTAGTTGCTTTTAAGTTAGGAAATTATTTGTGTCAGGTTGCTTACACTGAGGCAAAATTTTCAACTTAAAACAAATGTTTTCATTCCATTAAACAGAAATCACATCGTACACATTTACACAAAGCTCAGCCAGATATATTTGGTATCTTTGAAAATGTTAGGCTGAAAAGAAAGACATAAAGAATGATAGAGGTGATCCTTTCTAAACATATGGTTACTTATTGTGAAAAGCTTAAAATGTGGAGATAACTACATATCTCAAGGTCATCCAAAAATACTTTTAATAACTTTTACTTTCATTCTGTGAATGCAGGTGTGATATCTCTCTGGCACAGTGTATCAATACCTTTGGGTAGTCACTGCTGTGTTTCTCTCGCACTCCGTTCCTGCAGAGGGTGTAGTTGTAGAAGCGTGAGTTCTTCACCAGTGCTACCCATTCCTTCCAGCCAGGGGGCACATAGGAGCCATTGTACTCATTCAGATACTTTCCAAAGTAGGCTGAGTGAGGAACAGGCAAGCAGTATGTTAATGTTGGTCCTCAACTGCAATGCATGCATGTTAAACTTTTTTAGTCTACTTTGACATTGATGTATCAGACTTGCAGAGCTCACCTGTTCTGTAGCCAGAGTTGTTAAGATGTACAGCAAAGGTGTGCGGCTCGTGGTGGGCTTGCCACGAGGGTGAGGAGCAGTTCTCGTTGTTGGTGTAGGTGTGGTGGTTGTGCACATACTTCCCTGTCAGGAGGGAGGAGCGGGATGGGCAGCACATGGGTGTAGTGGAGAAAGCGTTGGAGAAATGCGTGCCGCCCTTCTCCATGATCTGCCGGGTTTTGTTCATGGCCTGCATTGAGCCTGGGATGAAACAGTACAGAGGGATAGGAGGGTGAGATTGGATTCAAAGGCCAAGGATTGAAATGAAAGGGGCACAAGGGGACATGAAACAGATGGAGGGGAAAACAAGAGTGAGAGATTGAGGAAAACAGAGTATAGTGAAAAGTATAAATGTAGGGCGTGGGGGAAAGAGCAAAACACATTCTGGACATAGTAAGAGAAAAAGAAGGGGGGGAAGTAAATGAGGGAACAAATCTCTTCGGTAAAGTGTAACCCATTTGGATTCCTGTGTACTAAAAGCTTTTCAGACTGATGGTGATTGTTTGGGAAAACAGATGCTTGACCATAAATTCCTGCTTTTCAATGGAAGTCTTCTCACTAGCGATCACAGGAGGACAAAGGATGTCACTGAGGCCATTATGCAGCCACTCCAGTCCAATACGCCGCTAAAGGACTTAAGCGGGAAGGGAGATGGCCAGGGTTTGGCATCCAGACAATGGAAGCCATAGGCCGCCCTTATTTCATGCCAGAAATGGAGGAGTTGGCAGGGGAGCACATGACTTTGAGTGGGCCATTTGAATGGTGCCAAGAGGCAGCATTAGGCTGATGTCCCTTTGCTGATGCTGTTGGATACACATGGAGAGAATACCCACACCCATGGGGCATGGACACAAAGCAAACAGAGAGAGACAGAGGCACAAATACACACACACACACACACACACACACACACACACACACACACACACACACACACACACACACACACACACAC
>JAPMOB010216992.1:9112-42848 GCA_029875015.1 Lepomis gibbosus | reverse complement strand
CCTTCCTCCTCTTCCTCCTCTCACATTGTTTCTCATTCACCCTGTGTTTGTTGTTAAGAAATGTTTTTCTTTGTGTTTCTGTCTGCAAGTAAATATGCAGCTGTGTCTGATATATTCAACAACAGAAATCTGGATACGAAGGTTCACAAACTCTTTTTGTGCCATAACAGCAAAATAGGTGAAAGTAGGACAAAAGAGGAACCAAATAATTTAATGCAGCAGAAACCACACTGCACTAATATTCTGGTACAACTTTAGCACCACTGTGGGTTCATAATATCATATAAACATGTATATGAAAAACTTTTTTATGTGCTTATAACCTACTATATCTTAAGCGTGGTCAAGTGTCTTGACTATGAATACAAATTATTATTGAACAAGCTTTTTCCACCACTCAAAATCTTACCATTCTCGTGAAATAGCAGCTGGTGATCATTTCAGCAGAGTTATGTTCAGAGTTATGCAGTAAAACATGTAAAGGCATGTAAAGGACCAAATGCATGCAAAAGTGAAGTGAAGACGCTCAAACCTGTCGACTGTAAACTTTCTAACCCTGACAGCAATGTTTCGTCTGTTTTTTTAAAAAAACATAATGATCCATGATTTTGAGGTGAGATTAACAAATATCTCCAGCTATGAGAAAGTGCTTTCAGTAAAAGGCTTTCGATTCTCAGCTCACCTCTTGTACTTCTCCCAGAGGAAGGGGTTCTGCACACGCATGATTTTGATGATCCTGAACTTGGTCTCCGACACCGTCTTGTGGAAAAGGCTGTACACCGTTCGGAAGCTGCGGTCCTCACGTGAGACTGGCACCTGCAGGAAGTCCTGGCTCATTGTCATGGGCAACCATGTCTCTGGGAAAAGGCTGGGTGGGTTGGTGGTCGTCGGAGAGAGTGGATGCGATGCGGAGAGATCCATGGATGAGGAGATGGAGGAGGAACAGGGGAGGGGAGATGAAGAGAGGCCGCCCAAAGTCCTAGGGAGAAAGAGAGAGAGATAGAAAAGGCATAAAAATTCACTTTACTGTATTTACAAACCCTGTAATAGTTTGTAAATTACCTATTCATTACTAGATGGTTAAGTTTGCAAAATTACCAGTAATTCAAACACATTCACAGACATAAACAATAACAGATAAATATAAAAATATACAGTATTCACACACACACACACACACAACCTGTCTCTTACAGTCGTATTTCTGTAGTTTTTTTTACAGTTTATTTTATGGGTGCCATAGTTCCCTATAATTCCCTAGACAGGAAATTAGATGTAACTCTACAATCAAAGGATTGTTCCCGGAAAGAACAATGCAATGTACAAGTAATGATGGGGAAAATGGAGACAGACAATTGTCTGGATGTCGTAATTGATTGGACACACTCCTCAACAGGTCAGCCTAACATGCAAAATGTAAAATTTTTCAACTGACAAAGATGCAATTCAGCATACATATAAAATAATATGACAATAATGAATTAATATTTATTTAGGTTTAGCAGCTTGATTTCCAGAGGAGATATCACTGGAAACAACTTCATAAACTCAACAGAGCTAACTAAACTCAAATATCTGTCTTAGAAGTGTTTTTATTTTTCCCCTATAATTAGAACTAAATTACAAAGTTCTTTCCAGGAAACCTTCAAGGAAATGATTAGGAAATTCCACACCCATTAAACCAGGCACTGCCTACAATGCATGGACTTTTGTTTCACAAAGTATTATATAATAACAAGTGTTATCAATCTCATTACTACCTTATGTATTATTCTAAATAATAAATAATACATAATTAATTAATTAATTAAAAACAACATGCTTTCTAATAAATACATTTAAAAAACATAACTTCTAACCTAACTTCTTTTTGTCCTTTATAACCCACTCTTTCTTATATTCACATCCAGTACATGCACATGTTTAGCATTAGCATGTCTTTATCAAAGTATGCAGATGTTGTTAGTTGCTCCACTTTATTCAAAATCTCCTACTATAAATGAGTGCTCCAGATCTCATCATTCCAGGTACAGCTTTTTCATTGGTCAGTGGTCATCCCTGCTAATGGTCAAGAAAGCAGCATCTCAAGGGCCGGATCATTTTTATCAACCGAAAGCATCTATCACAACCCGCACATCACAGCACGCTACATGTCTCTGCTCCTTCCTACAGCTACCACTCCCATGTGTTTCCAATCAAAGCTGCATACTAAGGTAAAACCTCTGTCGTGTTGTGATGAACCAACACGTCTGTGCTTCCAAAATTGTAGCCCACCAATTGTCAACAATGACATCACTGCACAGCGGAGTGGCTCCAGAGCAGCCATCAGCCGACCAAACAAAACAGCGGGGCCGTGCGAAAATGAAACCCAGACACCAAATAAGACAACAGGGTGGCAAAGTAAGGAGGGAGAGACAGGAACCAGAACAAGGGAGAGGGAAGTATAAAAGTGCCAATCATGAAAGTGACAAAAAAACTATTGTGTCTGGCATTTGAGTCAATAACAGTGGTTTGGCTGTCAAGTTATCACTCTCCAAGTGTAAATGCTGTTAGCCCTATGAGCCATAAGAGAGTGTGCATGTATGTGTGTCTGTGTGTTGTCAGGAGACTGTGATCAGTGTGACTCTGAGTCAGGGCGACAGTTTTTCTCATCTCTTTTCTCTCTCTCTGCGTTATCTTGTCTCTCCAGTCTCGATCTCTCCCCGCAATCGATGTCTCTATTCCCCGTGTGCTTTGAAGAGATCACAGACAGCCTGCTGCCAAAAACAAGTGTGAAATGAAAAGGGACAGATAACAGGAGAATGATGGGGTTGAGGAGAGGGAGAGAGAGAAAGAGAGAAAAGGAGAAAAGATTGGGACAGATAACAAAGGAGGGAGAGAGGGAGGAGATGGATAAAAATATCTGGGGGAGGAGAGGGAGAGGTGGGGAGGGAGCGAGGGAGAGTGCCAATCAAGCTAATGACCTCAACCTCTAAGCCTAGCACAGATTGTTCCTGATACACACACACACACACACACACACACACACACACACACACACACACACACACACAGACACACTTGTTTTGGTCACTTAGGAGGACACTGCACTTGCATGCTTTCCCTTAGATTTTTTTAACAGCTTTTTAACCAAAAAACAAATGTTAACTCTAAGATTTTAAAGGTTTGCCTAGTTGGGACATGCTTTTTGTCTCTGTAATATGAGTGTGTGATCAGATTTTTGTCCCCACACAGGGATTTACTGAACCGTGCACACAACCAACGGATGAAAGGGTCCCAGTAACAAATCCTTCAATCCAAATTCCAGCTCCCCACAGTCACATTTCACACTCCTTCACTCTCCAGCTTTACTCTGCTGTGCACCCAGTCTGGAAACCATTTAGACCTCTCTCACTTCCCCTCTCTATCTCACTCTCTAATGTGCTGTCTCTTTCTCCCTCATTCCCTCTCCGCCTCCTGCTTTCTCCATCTAATTTTCTCGCTTTTTCCGCCATGCCCTGCTCTCCCAGTTTGTCTTCTCTTGACTGTCAGGCCCAGTAGGAACAGCTCGTGCTAGCTCTCTCTCTGTGTGGGACACTGGCAGGACACTGCGTCAGCAGCCTGCTCGGCAAAGGAAGTGAAATATTCTGCAAATGGGGTGAGATGACTCCACTTGTTTCCAATCTGGTATCACTTGTTTCAGAAATATCACTGAGGCGAGTGCTGCGAGGCGGATCACTTCAGTGCTATAAAGAAAATGGCAGCTGAACAAAATTCTAAAATCAGCTTATCTTCTCTTGAAAAAAGGTGGACAGATCTCATCTCATTCACAGATTTTCTTACAGAAAAATAAGATTTAAGATTGATTTATATTACTGCAGTGAATATTTGAAGTGTGGGAGCCAACTGTATTGAATTCTTTTGTTTCTCTTTTCACTCTTTATCTGTCCGCTCTCTGTGAATCTCTTGTCCTCTGTCTCATCTGTTCTGCATCTGCTTCAGACCTGCTTCACTCCTGCACAGCACAGCTCCTGTGTCCTGGTGACTCGGTTTGACTTGTCATATATCTGAAGTGCTAATACGGGCTTCAAGTTCATCTGAGGCTGCCAACCGTATTGAATTGGATTATTAGGTGAATGTGGTGTTCAGAGGCTTTTGAGTATTCAGGCCTGACTGTGACATTAGCATTGTGTACCGACCTCTGTGTGCTCCCCTGTCTCCAAACAGGGACTCAGGGTGCTCACAGAACACAGAGAGCCACAGGGAAACAGTGTATCACATGCTGAAGAGCCAACTTTGTGTCGGTATGCACAAGTTGCCAGGAACTAAAACCAGGGACTTTGTTCTAATAGTCAGTGTGGCCTCATATCCAAAATACTGAATGTTCTCTAACAAGGTTGAGATCTGAGTGCTAAACGATCAGCGGAGTTCTGCCAGAGCATACAATGGGAACTAGAGGGGAGAGAGTGAAAGACAGAGACAAAGAGAAACTATCAATCAAGGGAATGACCTCTATCTCTCAACTGAGGACTGACTATTCCTGACACTTTGCTTTACTGTTAATTAGTAGCAATTCTATACGTTAATGCTTATCAGACTGTTTTGTTATCCTTTACAAATGTTAATAGACTGCTCAGAAACAATGCTTTCTGCATCCAAAGAGCTACCATATCGACAACACCAAGCATATTTGGAAATTAGCTTTGTTGGTCAGCTTGTCCTTTATGTAAGGAGCCTACAGCCTCTCAATGTAAGCGTTGCTAACATGTTCACAATAACAATATTAACATGCTGACGTTTGGCTGATAAAATATTTACGATGCTTTGCATGTTAGTTTGCTGTGTAAGCTTGGTAACATTTGCTAATTAAAACAAATAACATATTAAAAGTACCGACCTACATCAAAAGTCAGAGGATCACCAAAGTTATTACAATTCATCTTGAGGGACGCATGAATATCGCTACAAAATTGACTTCCAATCCATCCAAAAGCCAACTGATAGTGGACTGACAGAACAACAATGCCACTCCTAGAGCCACGCCATGTGGCAAAGAAAACAACAATTCTGGATCGGTAACATCCAAGCTAGACCTCTATGTGTGCTTACCTCCTTAGTTTAAGAACAGTAATAATTAAATCCAGTGTTAAATGTCTTTACTTACTGTAGGAGGGGTGTAAGCATCACGGAGGACATGAACATGGGCCGCTTCTTGATCTGACGCCTGAACCCAAAGACAGCGTTCTGCTGGAAGCCCTCCCTGATGTTGAGGATATACTGGTTCTGGAGCGTAATGAATCGCACCTCCTTAAGACCCCTTGAACTCGCCTCCTCTATGAGTTTCACCACCGGCTGTGGAAGACATGAAAAAGAGTTTAGACTCAATTGTTTTATACAGTTCTGCATTTTCATTCAACAGAGGAAAGAAGAGTTTGCAGAGGAATAAGTGAAGCGTGGTGCAATGTTCAGCTAACAAAAAGCCAAGTTTAATGTCATCATGAGACACAAACTCACACATACAAACAAGTAGAAAAGGTGATTTGATGAAATGAATTGCAATTGGCTTGAGATGGCTGTGTCACAAGGGGTGATGAGTGTGTGTGTGTGTGTCTCTAAATTGATCCCATGACAGTAGCTAGACAATGGTGTGGACAGAGTTAATAAGTCTGACCTCGTGTTCACAGAGCGTGTACGCAAACAAACACACACACATCAATGCACTTACCTCAGAGTATTCCCGCCAGCCAAAGTTGTCTCTGCAGTAGTACTTCCACACTGTCTGGCAGCTGGGGGTGGGGTTTGGGTTGGTTGTAGGCGTGGGTAGAGGGCTGGCGGGAGTGGTCAGTCGTCGAACACGGTCAAACTCCAGGTCACACACTTGCATCGCCCCGAAGTCTAGAGTAAACACTCGACCCCTGAAACACAAAGTTAAAATCAGTGGATAAAAAACCATAACTACCTGCTACAGTCAGCGGGAAAGAATATATTACACATTCACACGGTCGGCTAACATGTGGCTGTGGCACAGTGACCTTGTTGTTAAATGGTCACAGTTTATATTTCCATCAGCAGCTGCATGACCAGACATGCAGCTGCTGATGGAACCTTAATTTAACCAGAGTGCTCTGGAGCAAGATGGCCAAACCTCTAATTGCTCACTCAGTATGAGTCACACAGCATCAACTACAGGACTTACATGCCGCATGTAAGCATACAGAGAATAGAAACAAACATGACAATCTAAACATTATATTTACACACACTGAAAACATCAATGTCACTGCAATTACTCACATATTAATCATTTTTTAAAAGTATTCCAAGATTTAAACCAGAATGGTGTTTGGGAGCCTTGCAAGGAAAATGCTACTTCTTGCTATTGCATTATTTAGCATGATGGCATGGTTATAGAAATATTTAAAAATGTTGGGGAAATTTGCATATTCACTTTTGTGCCAAGAATTAGATGAGACTGTTAACCACCAGCAGATGGTTAGCTTAACTGGCAAGCTTAGCTTAACTTATATTGTGTTGATTTAATGTATTAATAAGTCAGTTTTAGAGCTGCTGGTAGGTGGATTGTTACCTTTGGACAGAGCCAGGCTAGCTGTTTTCCCAAGTTTCCAGTTGTTATGCTAAGCTAAGCTAATCTGCTGCTGGTTGTAGGTTCATATTTACCGTACAGACACAAGTGGTATCGTTCTTCTCATATAACCCTATGCAAGAAAGTGAATAAGTGAATTTCCAAATGTTGTGATTTTCTTTGAAATCTTTGCATCTCATTTTTGTGATATTGACATTTGCCTTCATGCCAGTCCCTTTGATTTTGTAGCTAGCAGAGATTATGTGCCTTGCTCAAGGACACAATGACAGCTAAATGGTAAACCATGGGGGTTAACCTGGGCTCTCTGGATTTAATTTTGAAGACATGCCAAAGTGTTAGCACCTGCTAAGTGTTATGATCTGCTAAGTAAATAAATGGTGGAAATGCATAATCTCATCACGTGCATTCAACCTGCCTTAACCCCTCTCTGTCTCGACAAGCGTGGGTCAAAACCCCATTGTGTGTGTGTGCATCTGTCTCTCTACATTAGTCCACCACAGGGCCTCCGGCAAATCCTTTCTGGGTCAGACATACCACTCATAAATGTGGGAATCACACACTGGCACGCTAAGCCATTGACGGCAGACAGACAGAGATGTAGACACACACATCAGCCATACACGTATGTATGCATCACATACACTCAGAGAAGAGAGACATGCAAAGTTTTTCAAGAGACACACACAAGCAAAACACACAAAAACACACACACACACACACTGCCTGACGGGGTTAATGAGCTGATTGATTTTTGCAAGGAAACTAATTGGATTTAATGTCAAAAGGTTAGACATCGGTGAGTGTGTGTCTGTCTGGAAATGTGTGTGTGTGTGTGTGTGTGTGTGTGTGTGTGTGTGTGTGTAAAGCAGGGGTTGTACTACAGCCTTTAGATGTTTTCCATCTAAAACACAGAGAAGCGGCGTGTGGCCGGACCTGATGAGTTATTAGTTTTACAGCCAGGAGAAGTGAAACCTCATAGTATAATAGCTACACTGTATATGAGTATTCAGTTTCATCTCACAGTTACTGTAAGTGCAATTACTGGTCACTGAGGTTGCAGACACACGCACACAGCCTTGTGTCACTTTATCTGTGGGGACTAGCATTGACAAAACACATTCTCATTCCCCCTTACCCCTAATTCTAATCCTAAACATAAAATGAATTCTGTACCCTCCCCAAAACCCTTTAAACTTCTGAGGTCCAGCATTTTGCTAAAAATGCAACAAACCCCTCAGACCCCACAAATAAGTAGTAAAACAACAAGCTCACACACACACACACACACACCCACACACCAGTTTCGGTCAGGAAGATGACAGGGGCTGAGTCATTTTTACAAATACATAGGGCTATATGCACACTAATACAAATAAGAATTATCTTTCTAGCATGTGTTTCTGCTAAGTCATAAGGTGACAGCATCTCTGTAAGAGGAAGTGAAATAGGAATTCATTCGCTGAGCACGTGCAGAAACAAAACAGCAACTCAGGAGTGACTCACTGATTATCAGATAATGCAGATGTCCACCAATTATTGTTTTCTGAACGGCATTCAAGCATTCAAGTAACAAAAAAAGCATGTTTCGGTTTTATACAAAAGAAACTGAGAATTAAATTTGATTATTAAATGCAGAGGTAGAACAGAGAAACAGAAGAGAAAGAATGAAATGGAAATAGGTGCTACAAGGAAAGACAAGGACAGAGAACGATGTGAGAGGCAAGGAAACTGAAAATGTAGCAGAAACAAATCAACTGTGAAAACAGTACACTTATTTATTCACCTCTGGTCAGCCCGTTCTTCTGCTCACTTTGTTTTCCTAATTTTTTTTCTCCCTTTGCTCTGTCATCTGTCTGCTCTGTTCCCATTCTCTGTTCCCACTGCTCCTTTCTGTCTCTCCACACATCTCTGTTGTCTGCACGTTGAGACTGAAAAAGAAAGCACTCTGGGTGCACCTGCATGGCCTCCTCTCCCTCTATTACGGTCTCTGAGAACAGAACAGTTTCTGCCCACAACAGTATGTTATGATGACAAGCGCTTCTGCATATGTGTGCTTCATAAGTTACTTTCGAGTTCCCACTCTCTCTCTCTCTCACACACACACACATATTTATATTCAGATTTTATTATGAGGAAGTTAAGTGGACTTGGTCGCATTTACAGGCAGCCTCCCCACCTTGCTGCTGCTTACTAGGCCTCTCTTACGCACACACCCAGAAGAAGACAGGTCTTCACAGAGGACAGTCACAGAGCCCTTTTCCCTCCCTGGCTCCCAGACTAGTCTGTGCTGTTCTAAAAATAAAATTCCACCGGTTAAATTAAGTGCACTGAGATTCGGTGCTTTCAGCAGGGAGGGCCAAAAAGTTAGAAAAAAAGAGACGCTAGGCACACCCACTCTGGCAAGGGCTACACTTTCAAGACCACGCTTGAAATGCCGAGCTGCTCCAAGGTACACAAGCGAAAGTCAATGGAAAATGCAAATGTAAAGAGAAGATTTGGAGCAGCGTATTTGAGTTTTAAAAGGAAAAAGACTACTGAATGGAATACCCAACAGTTAACTAGGGAGGAAGATTGTGTGCTAAAGGTGAAAGAAGATGACCCTTGTGCAAAGCACACGGCACTGAAAATGCACCAAACCTGCTCCCAGGTGTGAATGTTTGAGTCAGTGGTGAATCTGAGAGCCGGGTGTTGATGGAAAAAAATAAAGAGAAAGCTTGTTCAGCAAAACCTCTACCAGGATAAATAAAGATTAAGAAAACGCACTGCACTGTCAAAATGGCTGTTAATTCCCCACACCGCCTTTAGCGTGCACACACACACACACACACACCTTCGAACTTTCTCACGGCTGCACACACAAGGACCCGCATACCAACATCGGTCATGCTATTGGGAACGTCACAAGCTAGGAAGAAAAAAAAAATAACATAAGCGCTCACTCTCTCTCACACGAACGCACAAAGACATTCTTTCGACAGATTCATGAGCACATGCGCAATCAGGCATGCCTTGATATGTCAGTCAGTCAGTCAACCAAATCCGCTGATGGAGGCTTCTTTGACACACACAAACTACCTCAATGTCATGGGTTAGTGTTATTTCCTCATGTTAAATTTATTCACCATCAAGTTATCCATTTAAATGTGCTTCATTTTAATAAGTTTTTTTTTGGCTCTAAAGGCTGTGAGTAACAAGATGTCAACCACACACACACAAAGGGAACAGTGAGAAATATACACTGTCGTCTCCTGCATGTCCTGAACTGTTCCCGTTACGAGTGTGCCTCTGTCCTCCTCTGCAGCGGATCATTAAGCTTATAGTTCAGGGTGTCCTCTCTCTCTCTTTCCTAGCCCCTCAACCCCCTCTTTGAAAATTTAAAACTCAAAACGCGTGAAAGAAACAGATGTAAGATGGGAAGATAAGTGAGTCTGACATTAAAAATAACACTTAGTGGTGCTTCAAAAAGAAAAGAGCTTTTTCACAAAAAAAAGTAGTGAAAAAGGATGTGGAATGATTACAGAGATAAAGGAGGAAGAGGTGGAGAGAGGGGAAAAGATGCAGAGATAAAGGCTGACTCTGAGTAATAAGAGAGGCAAAGTGACCCAGACCTCGCCCCACTGATTCATGGCATGGGCTGTCTGACACGTTACAGCTACACACACGCACACACACTCAGTCTGATTATCTTGACACCGCCTCTTTTCACACACACAATCACCACACACAAACAAGCTCTGATAGACACAACCATCCTTGATTTTCTTTGATTCGTGACACAATGAGGCAACAATGAGGAATCCCTACGATGTAAACACACAGACACGCATGCACGCACATACACTTAGACAAACACACACACACACTCGCACCTTGGTGTCAGGTCACTCTGCCCTTGGGTGCTCGGTGACTCTTTATGTCAGTTAATGACAAGCAAGGCTTTTATCGCCTGGCCAACAAAAGAGTCTCTCTCGATCACCCCCCCCCCCACACACACACACACATGCGAAAAACGTGTGCTTCGTCATGGTTCGCCTAAAGCTAGCCCATATGTTGATATTACAGGGAATTGGCCTAATTATAGGGGATGTGGTTCAGGATTTGTGTTTTCCTGTAAATTACAAATGTCACTAGCTAAATAATGCGCACGTTTTTGTTCATATTTTCACAAACACACACACCAGCAGAGCACAAATGTGTTAACAAGCGACTGTACAGCCGACGATTATCACCGTCTAACTTTTAGAAGCGATGACTGTGACATTCCTCCTTACTGCTGAGTTCATGACTAAGGCGGATTAGCCAGACTTCCATTCCTGCTTATCATATGGACGGGATTAACCTGTGCTATGGATCATACACACATGAGAACAGCTCAGCACAGAACACGCACTCACATGCACTACAATGGGCTGTACAGGACATAATCAGATGCAAACACACAAAAATGCCATCCACTCCTCCTTTCTTTTACGCACACACACTAGGAGGTAAAAACAGGCCTGTGTTGCCATACCGACAGTAGAGCTTGTAAAGTCATCTGCTGCTCTTTAGATCACTAACGATGTTATCATTTGGCTGTGGTAACCAAGGTAATGCCTTGTGTGTGTGTGTGTACTTGCGTAAAAGAGCTCCCTCTCCCTCCCTCTCTCTCTCACGCACACACACCCAAGTGCAACACAAAGCTTCGAGCAAATGACTGAACTGTGCATAGCACTACTGTACTTTACAGTTTACTGACTTTTCCTGTTTGTCTCCCATCGCCCGATCAGCTCTCAGGGCCCCGAACCAATACTGAGTTTACCCAGTGTCAACATATCACTGAAACAAACTATTTCATAATATTCACATCCACTAAAGGCAGGTCAACCGCCCTACTGTCAGTTCTAGCCTGTGGTGTAAATAAACACTGGATTAGAAGAGGACAACAATACAACAAACCACACTTTTAAACCAGGAATTACCATTAGTGCGTTTACTTAAGGTAGACGAACATGCAAAAGTGTTATTCGTCATAGTAGTATTTTTCAGAAATGAAAATGTTCCACGTCATCTTAAATGTTTGACGTAGTGTTCCCACTCTACCATTGTCAAAACAGTCAAACCTGTTTTCAAAAATCCAAATACCCTCTTTTTTATTCTTCAGTTTTATACCTGGGTGCTTGAAAGAAATGCAGAAATGTACTCCAGATGAAGCAACAGGCAGAGTTATGAAGAACAGCAATGATGAGAATGTATTTAATAGTTATACACATTACAGGTGAGTTTTAAAATGGGTTGACTTTGCCTGGAATAATAACCACTGGATTCAGTGAATATCTGGCTGGTAACAAAGCGTGTGTGTCAAGAAACTTCAAAACCTAATTAAATCAGACAACATGTTTGAGTCACACTTAGCTTATAACATTTAAGTGCACAACACTAACTAAATGATGGTGACTACTGCTCAATATGTATTTTATTTTTATTTAAAAAATTAATTAGAGATGCACCGATCGACTGGCCAGTTACAGAAATCGAATGGTTTCCAGCTTGATCGGCCATGACCGGTGACTGAGGCCGATCAGTCTGATATAAAATACAGCCTATACTTTGGCGGCCATTATGTGTTTGCATGTGTCCGATGGCAAAAGCAAGGTGACCAGATTAAAGCAGTTTGTGAGTGAACACTAAAATAAGGTTGAGAATGAAGTAGAACTAAAATGGTGAGATAAGAAATAACCTACCTGCAATAGGATAATGTGTTCTTTCAATTTTTTTCCGGATAAAAAATATAAATATATATGTAAGTATGAACATACAATTGAATGGATGCCAGGAAGAATGCCCAGTGCTCATGCTGGTGCTAATGGGGGGAACCTTATAAATAAATGAATAAATAAATTTCCATTAAAGAAAAGTTACAAAAATGTTTGTGTATGCTGTCAATTATAGTTATGAAAATAGGGAATTGGCCAAGAAAAAGAAAACTGCATCTGTATTATTAATGGAAAATGACAAAACTGACAACAAACATGGGTCAAATGTACTGGTGCACTATTCTGGCATTTCCAGTTTCTACTGGAGTTTCAGTCGAGTGACCCAGTTCATCCAGTCTGACTGTGTGAGAGTGTAAGAATTTGGGTTGACACCATCAGGTGAATATCCTGTTTGTGGAGCAATAAGCACTTTGCATAGAGTTTCAGTGAAAACATGAGTCAACAAGTCAAACATACAGACACATACAAATCTTTGTACGCACATACGCAAACCTGTATGTTTGCGAGACACATACATAAACAAAAGACAAACACATGGCCACTCAAAGGGCTCAATTAATCGTGAAGGACCTGGTAATGTGGACGTGGCTGATAGTTTGAGGGTATAATCGGCGTAGCGCTGTTTAATTGACTGTGTTTACACTGACTGCACTTTTTACCTGATTCAGACACTGATGTAACATAATAATAATACTTTGAATGTGGCATTTTACTACATGCCCTAAAGAGAAATCTACACCTTAATCAAACAATGACTATCTGCTTGTTTGTTGAATCTAGTATGACTGTTTAACTGCTTTACTGACTTTCAACTGGAAATCAATCAACAGGCATTCATCTGCATGTACAACTGATTAATCCAACGTACATTTTCAAGCAAAAACGTCAAACCTTGTCTACTTCTACCCTTCTCAGTTGGGAGGATTTGCTGCCTTTCTTTGATTTATGTCATTTAAACTGAATATCTTTGAGTTTTTGGACTGACATTTGAAAACATCACTGCTGGTTTTAAGAAACTGTGATTGTGAAAACCTTTACGGACCAAACAATTAATCATCACAGCCCTAAATGTCACAGGGGGAAAAAACATGCCTGACAACACAAAAAAAACATCAGTTTGATGATAATATTTTTCAAATATAGCAACATGACATCATGGGATAAGACATGAGTTTTAGGGTGGGGTGGGATTTGTCATGTGGGCTTCTGTGGTTGGGACAACTTCAGTCATGTATATAGTAAACAGGAATATAAACAGAAAAAAACGATAAGCAATATGTGTTTAGAATACAGTCAGAGTCATATAGACGTACCCATTGTGTGTCAGTTCCCGTGTGTGAATGTGCCTGCATTCAGTACAGTTTAACAGGAAGCGGTGCATGCTCCTTTATGTCACCCCACTGGGGCTTGCCAAGTGCTTGCATATGTGTGTGTGTGTGTGTGTGTTTGTATATCTATGTGGGTGTGTGAAAGAGTGGTTTATCTCAGACTGCTAAAAGGCGTGCGTGTGAGCACTTCAAGCCACTGAGCTTCTCTGTGCAGCCGATTCGTGCGAGCGTCTGCGTGCCAAGCAGTGTGTGCGTGTGTGAGAGTGTACAGGGTGGTGTGCATGTTTATGACCGAGGGAAGGAGAGAAGCTGCCAAGTGCGTCTGCGTCAGTGACCGCACAAGGCAACTGGGGGTCATGGAAGTTCACAGCTTTCTGCCATGAGTGCTGTCAAGTCTGGTTTGGACCACGCTCCAGCCAATCAAAGGGCGAGTTCAGGGGCAGGAAAATACAGGAATTAGATAACCAATATCAGGGCCGGGAGATGGAGTGGCGTGTTTACACAAGGGCACGATAGCTGATATCACACACATTAACTAGAAGACACGTGAAAGCCACTTTCACACATGCACTAATAATATACATTTGCAGTGTTTTGGACTATGAAAGTAAATCATATAGGCATATTCATAAGGCCACAGTCCATCGGCCACAAATGTACAAAACACCTGTAGAGTCAAAGCTTTCAGTTTGCCACCGGTGGAGAAACCAGAGCAGAAGCTGAGGCCCGAGGTCTACTGTTTCTAACACACTGAGAAAAAAACTGCTTATAATTCACCGGCAGCCTACCAGCTTATTGCACCATTGTTGCCATGCCACAAGTGTCAAATATTTGTTAATTCATAGGTACTTGTGACATGGCAACAATGTACTTATAAATTCACCACACAGTAGCCTTTCAGCAGTACTTAACACAATATAATGTACTGGTGTGGGTGCAATGCTTTCCAACTCTATCAACCCAGTGAGAGCATTTTTTAGTAAATGTATCATTGTTCTGCTGTAATGTCATTAAGAGGTCTGACCATTTATTACTGAAACATTATCACAAATAACATTTAAGTGTTGTTGTCCAGAATAAAAAGACGTGTTGGAAACTGATGCACGATTTACAGGTTTCAGTTCCTGTTTTGAATTGATTGAACTGAAAGAGAATTGACCCCCTACCCACAGGCACAGATCCAAAACAGAAATACAGAAATGCTCTGTTACTGCTTCCCTCCACAGTGGGATCCTGTATGTAACCAGAAGGCACACAGTATACACGGTACAGGATAATACAGGCTGCTGGTTGCAGTAAACACTTTAGAGGGATACTTACTGAAACTTGAGCCTGACTTGCTCATTGTCCGGGTTGCAGTACAGTCTCTCCAGCTGTTCCTGAGAGTCATCTGCTATGCTCTGCCACGTCTGACTGCTGCTCCTGCGGATCTGCCAGTAGTAGGGCAGGACAGTGTGGTGGTGGGCACAGTCGTTGCCATAAACACACTGCCCTTGGAGGAAATCCACACAAATTTCTACTGAGTCTGACTGGTGCGTGTGATACTGGAGCTGGGTGAGCAGCTCAAAAACCAGGTCCAGGGAGGCCTCCTCGCTTTTATCCTGAAATAGCACTCCTTTGTTGGGCTGCAGGAGGAGGGGAATGGGGTCATGGACGCTGGTGCATGCTTTGACTGGAAGGTTTTTAGCCCCAGAGGTTAAGAGGTCATTTCTTTTGATACCCCCCTCTGGGTGAGGAGCCTGGGGTGCAACTATGGGAGGTATATCCCTGACAGGTGGCGTTATTGTCACTGTGCTCCCGGCCGCCCTGAGGCCAGGTTTAGGCTGAAAGCAGCGGCTGTCGGGGGTTGGATCGGTGATCTTGGGTCGCTCTCCTCGCAGCTCAGTCTCCTCCAGTTCCGCAGTAGTATCGGCTATTTCCACATCACCTTCTCGGGTAATCAACCCCGGTACAGCCCCAGCGGTGGCATCGTCAGACGCTCCCGGGTCTTTGAGACACACCTGGCCCATACAGTTCTGTTTCACCACGGCCGCTGCGCACAAGTTACCCGCAGTCCGGCCCGGCTGGTTCCGGGGAACGAACACCCCGTCCCCAGAGACCAGCGTATCCGTGCTCAGTAAAGTGGTCAGTATAGGGTCCTCCAGGGCGCGGTGGAGACATTTGGCGTCCAATTTCCTCTGCTTCTTTTTGAAATGAGGTTTCACCAGAGGTATTTTGTCCGGGAGCCCCACTATCTGCTGCTCCGTGAAATCCTCCCCTTCGTCCATATTTAAACTCATATCCAGGGCGATCCCAGTCGGCACACCGTCTGCGGATTTCTGGAGAATGTGCAAAGTTTTATCCATGATCCCCTCCTAAACCCCGACAGTCCTGAGAGAAAGGGAAAGAGAAAAAGAAAGAGGTAGTAGTCATCAAAGTTAACACTTATAATCCCATAATCTTGATTTCCAAAGTGAATTCATCCTGGCCATTTAAAGTGGTGATTAATAGGTCGCTTGGACGAGCAATTGGGACACAAAAAACAACTAATCTTTCCTTTCCTGGAAAGGAAACCCGTCGCTCTCTATATGCTGAAACGAAACCTGTTTAACAACCCCCCCCCCCTTTCTCTCACGACAAACACTGCTCTGATCCCATATGACCCTGCAAATTTAGCCTAGCCTCACCGGAATAACAAGGCGATCATAATGAACACACACACAAACATGTTATAAGCCCATAAAGAAATATTACAGGAATATAATGATTCTGGTTTGGACAGGATAAAATGGTTCACTCAGTCTGTAACTGAAGCGGAAAAATATTAGCCTACCTAATCCCGCTGTAGGGAACTTGAGCACAGTCGCCAGTTTCAGATGTAGTAGCCTATTTTATTTCTTAAAAAGAGAACATATAGGCTATAATCGGAGTGTCTTTTTTCTTTTTATTCTTTGGTCACTAACGTCACGCCTGCAATTACAGCAGCGTCCCCGAGCAGAAGCGATAAAATCATCTCTGTAACAAAACCTCTCTCTCTCGGGACTATATATTTTGATCACGGGAGTCCGATACGCGGCCCCTGCCGTCTACGTGCCGCTTACACATCGCTGCCCGAGCAAGTTTGCACGTAGGCTACAGTCGACACACACACACACACACACACACACACACACACACACACACACAGGGCACTGCGGCGGAGCAGCGACAAAAGATAGGCTACTCGAAGTAGCCTACTCTGGAGCTTAAATTCACCCCGTCCTTTCAAAAGCTTTCCACTGGTTTACAAACACTTCTTCATCTTCAGCCCCGGAGCCGTACGCTACAGGCTGTGGAGTTGAAGGGCTTTTAAGAACCACGCACTGCAGTAGGCAGACAGGCAGATTGTGTTACAGCGCAGCTTTACCAGAGCCGATTTAGGAAAAGAAAAATACCCTCTCTACATTTCTCTGACACCGAGACGACAAAGAAACCCTACCTGTGCGATAAAGTCCGCCCCTCTCTCCGCGGTCTCGACACTCTTTGGTGGGTAAAATCCAGTGCGTACATCGGCGAAGCTCCGTATCCAGTCTGGAGATAATAGTATCCGTGTCAGGACTAGACTGTAGTCCGGTTAGGTTTCTCGTGTCCCTCTGCTGCCCCCGCCGCTCTTACGCTCTGTCTCTATTTCATACTGTCTGTCCCTCTCTTTGTATCCTTGTACCGGATAGAAAAGCGCAGGAGAGCAGAAACCGACAAAGAGCGGAGCACAGCTGTGGCTAGAGACTCTGTGACTGCCTCCCGGCTCAGCACAGCCAGGCCCCGCCCCGTAACCTGTCAGAGGCGGCGCCTATAGCTTCAAAGACAGAGGGAGGGAGGAAGGGAGGGAGTCGGCTGGTGGTAATCGGAAGAAGCTGCATGGGGATGTGGGGGTCTGGGGCCGTTATGCCGGACCCCGGAAGTAATAGCAAACTGATCGCAACGGGAAATGTCATGAAATCATCCAACCGTCTGGGCAGAACGGCACAAGCGGTGCAGGAGAATTTGGGCCCTTTTCTTAAGTAAAAGTAGTAATAAATCAACATAGCAATACACTACAAGTAAAATAACTGCATTAGCTCAGTATTGTGGGCCTACACATGTATCAGTAAAATGTCTTTGTAGATATTGCCTGATTAATCTGTTAACATGTCTTTATTATTAATCTGTAATGCAATATATAATTATTTAATTAAATAGTAATAAGGCCATTTGATGATTCTCGTTCCTCTCTTGACAGTTCTTGAAGAGAGGTGAAACTACTTTAGGAACATTTGGATGTCAAATTACTAGGTTCTTTCACATTAGACTAAACATGAAACCTGTGAGACATAGTTATAATTCTGCCAAAAGCTGGTGTTAAAAGAGGGAGTATTTTCTCAGTACAACCTGGCATGTATTTGTTCCTTAGAGTAATTAGGAAGCCTGACTTGGTCCTCTGCAGCTGATCTGTCACATTTCCATAAGGGAGTGTAACATTTACTGACTGCACGTTGAGTCAGCTTCCCTCCCCTCCCTGTTTTACCAGAAGTGGTTTTTAGGAACCTGCTGTGCTGCACTGCCTTCCGGCGTAAGTTTCGTTGTTTGCAGACGGGCCTGCTCAACCAAACAGCTTGGTTTCTAAAGAGAGGATTTCTCACAAGGGCAGGTCTCTTAAGCACAAAATGCAAACTCACCACGTAGTTGTATACATCAGATTATAACAGAAACAATTAAGGGAGTTATCATTTTATGCAACCGGTTTCCAAATAACATAAGCATGCTGTGACAGTCAAAAGCTGTACTGTTAGTCCCTTTCAACAGGAATTAGAGGCAGATTTCTAAAACAAGAAAGTATTCAAGAAACCCTACATCTAAATACTCAATCAAACATTTAACTGAATAAGATTTAGTTTCGGGTTTGTCTCTGTATAGAAGGAAGAAAACTGTAGGATAAAAAAATTCAATCTTGTTCTTTTTTCAATTGTTCTAGGAAGTGAAATAACAGGAAATTAAAATTACACTTATTTCCCCCCTCAGGCTCCCTTTGGGACCCAGTGTGGAGCAAACACCAAATAGAATGTGTTATTCATGAGATTAATTGTCCATTAATAACGCCTTCAAATCCCCCACCATTAAACCCTTGAACTTTAATGACAAAGGTCAAAAAGGCCAATGTGCCACAGCTATTTATGCATGCAAACTGTTTAACCCCATGGCACCCACAAACCACCAACAGATCTCGGCACCTCTTTAAAATGATTCCTTTTTCCATGTGCAAGCCACAGGCTGCAGTTCAAGAGATTGGAGATTAACAGAAATGTGTACAACCATATTCCAGACAAACACTGATGCCGTCAAAGCAGTTCCAATGAAGGTTAGTAATTGGGAAATTACAGGCTTGCTGCTGAAGACATGGGAGAGCTGACGTATATGAGAGTAATTGCCTGGTTGCATACCGATGGATCTCGAGCATTCCTCCTCGGCTGACATGCATAACGACGTCCTATTGTTCAAGTTTTGACTTGTCTCAGAGGACGCCCTATAAAAGAGATACCTGCTTGCCAACTCCAGCTTTCTTGTTTTCTTTTAAAAGTCAGTGAGTGATCTGGGAACACGTGAAACAACAAGTACTGTGATGATCCTTTAATACATCTTGGAAGGACTGTTGTCGTGGAGAACCTAAAGAAAAATTATAGTTATATCACTGGAGATTAACAATAACATTATGTACCATAGATTGTATCAGATTTGGAGTCAAAATGTACTTGTACTTACTCTGCATCAGTCCCTGTGGGTACATTTTTTTCACTTGCCTCCCTAAAAAGGAGGCCAGAGGTCAGAACAGCAGCGTTGATGCTTACAGGAGCAGGAACATAAACCCAGGTGTGTCACGCTCACTCTCAAATAAAATGGACAGTAAACTAATTCTACGAACCAAAACCACATGAAAGGACATCAGGTGGGTCTTTGTAAGTGTAGGGTAAAGGTGCCGTGTTTTGCTCCCCCACCCTTTGAATCTTATCTGCTCACATGCCTGCACACAACACCATTACTGGAGGCAGATCAGTTAACACTGGTGACAGGCCTTCAGCCTTGACACGCCTGTTTTACGCACAGTTCAACAGCATGGAAACATAAAAATACATTTTATTGAGGTAATTGTCGTTGGCCGACAGTGGATCCCATGGGTGCCAAAACAATGATGAAAGTCTCGCTGTATAATTATTGTCATTATGGCCCGTAACTTTGTCAGTTTCATGTAAATCACATAGGGTACATTTCTGGATTTTACACCGACTATTTAGAGTGTGTTGTGTAGGTTTTATAGGTGGAAAGTAACACATTCTCACATATATACACAAATGCTTCCTCCCCCAGTGGTAGGCGCACCTGATTTGACTGTAGTGTGAATGCACTGTGAATGCACTGCGAGTGACCTGACACTGTTGGTTTTATATGACTAAACTTCTAGATATGTGTTACTTCCAACGCCCACAGCAGGTGTCATATTTTGTGAGTCAGCTTGGACCATTCTTTCAGATTGAAACTAGTTCTGTGTGTGTCTTTCTTTTTATTATGACTATTTGTTTGTTTTTTTTAGATGAAACAAGATGAAAATGAAGGACATCATGGACTGTATGAAATAGACGCATGAAAACTGGAACAATCCTTTCAATAATGATAAATAAGGGTTACTTCTTTTATGTTAATTGAGCCAAAGACAGAACATGGATACAAGGATATGAATAGAACAGATATGCATAAGTGTCATTAAGATAAAAACAATAGGGCATAACAGTCAACAAATAACAGCGCAAATCTAAACAATACATTTTTAGGTCCTTGGTTCAATGAAATCTAAACAACTGCTTTGTATTGCATTCAGTGTGAACTGTATCTGCATCAACAAACTGTCAAACAATCTGAATTAATGACTTTTAAACGCAAACAGCCTGTTACCAAGATGGGCTGCATCACTAGTGAGCTACCTGCAGCCTGCATGTACCCAGATAGACCGCATTATACATTGAAAATATATCTCTTTCTCTCTCTCTTTTAATTTATTTTTAAATTTTGCTTTTTCTCAAATGATGAGAGAGCGCACAGATAAAACTAGTTTTTTTGCAGGGCAGCTTTCATATGTGAACACACCCAGAGGTATCTGAGGTGATCAGTGACTAAAATTGTTGAAATGGTTTTGTGCCTCCTCTTTGTGTGTTGTGTTACAATTGCACACATGTAAACAGAACAGGAAACACTAGGGAGAAAGGTTTTTTGCAGACATACTGTTAGAGACATGCATTTTAGTTAGAAGCAAAATCTAAGAAGCAAAAGAGACAATGCCATTTTTCAAAAGGCACAAAGGGTGAATCATTTTTAAACAGCGGTGAGATGATGTCACCAGGTAACTAAAATGGCTGAATGGGATGTCAAAGGCCCAAAGTGCTGGAGGGAGGGGACACTCTGTAGTGGTGCTAACCGCTAACCCATTACATTGCTGCCTTCCCGCTCCAGTATAAAGTGTCATGAAGAATTTCTCCCATCTACTGAATCGTCCTTCAACACAGCTCGAGATCAGTCTGGACACACGTTTTTTACACACACTGACACGCGCTTGTTATCCTCTCAATCTGAAATACACACAGACATCATGTCCCTTGTGCTCTAACCAGTCTACCAGGCTACTTGTAAATGTGTCTGACAAAAGTATGTAACCAGAAATAACTAGAAGAGCTATGACAAGCGCGCTAGTTGAAGTAGACTGAGAGGAATCCTAAGATACCAAGTAGTTTTAGTGATTGTGTGTGTATGCATGAGAGTGGTTTTGCGCATGCATTCCTGCATGCAGACATTAACTTTCTTACACAGTGAGCTATGCGCCCTCATACATTTTTAGAGCTGAGTCACATGTAGTAGCATGTGTATTAGGGATATTGATACTGTTGACATGTGGCCTGAAAACCAATGATGCAGTGGAGGTTGAAATCACACCGCATCTCATCTTTGTATTGTGTTTATTTTGCCTTTCCTTTTAGGTATAATAAATTATGCTATAATCATAGAATGACTTACAATACAAAGCTTCTGCATTAGCACTGCCACAATTATATGAATTAATGTTACTCTGACAGAGCTATAACTACATCAGGTTAAAGACTAGGAGTTTACAGCCATGTTAGCAACTCTGTGAGGCTGTTCACAGTGATGCTTTGAGCTAAATTATAACATCTGCTAACATGCTGACTATGACAATGGTAGCATGTTGATGTTTTGGTATATTGTTTACCACATTCAAACTGCGAGTTTAGCATGTTAACACACTAACATTAGCTAATTAGAACTAAACACAAAGTACAACTGAGGCTGATGGGAATGTCCTTAGTTTTGCAGATATGATCATAAACCAAACATTGGACAAATACATTTTATTTTACCTGATGATGGTGCTAGATGAAGAGTCAAGAGATTACCAACGCTATAATCACCCTGAGAAAAACACGAATGAGTGTAGCAGTCTCATGTTAATCCATAGAGTTTCACTCAAAACTACAAATGTGTACCTTATGGTGACCCTGGAGGAAAAGTCACATGATCACAAGTCATTATGTTTAACATTAGTTTTCATCTTCTGCCCACCATTATTGTCTGTACCAAAACATCTTCTTGGACAGATCTAAATTACCGTCCCTGAAGCCTAGTGTTGCTAAAATGCACCAATGTGTTCATTGTTGACTAGTTTATTCATCCTTTCCTTCACTAACATGTGACTGTGTTTAATGCATATTAACTTTTCATAAGAGTTTTCAAGCTTCTTAACATACATTCACCTTAGAAGGAAACTGACTCAGCATCACATCTGATCTGTCTGAGTAGACCACAAAGTTGAAATGACCTACTCGCATACAGGTTCAAAGCGTGGTATCAGGAATCTCTGCTGCTATGGCAACATAACAGGAATGCACTTGTGTGTGTGTGTGTGTGTGTGTGTGAGAGAGAGAGAGATTGTGTGTTTGTGTGAGCATGTGGTCTGGTGGTCTCTTTGATGATCAATTCCAAGAGTTTGGCCTTAGTGTATGTTTGAGGTTCAAGGAGAGAGGGGAAAAGGGTCAAGAAGAAAGAAATAGAGGGAAAGGGAGACAGGGAGGGGCAGAGGAGAGGTTGAGGGTCAGTTAAACAAAAGTCTCTTTGGCTGTGGTTCCCCAGGTCAGGACTTAGAGGGCAGGAAGTAGCGCAACAATATCCGGCACTTCAGGTTAGGACCTCCCACCCCCACCAAACTTCTGTCTCTTTCTCTCTCCCACACACACACACACACACACAGGTCACCCAGTGTGCCTTGACAATGTATGTTGATCAAAACTAAGCTCTGGCTCTTGGGGAGAGGGCCAAGTATAGGAGATTAGCCTGGGAGGGAGTGTGAGCTTGTGTGTGGTTGTTCATGCGTACTGTGGGTCAGCAGGTCTTGTGTTATTACTCCATAGCCTGCCATTTGCTAATATTTCTCCACAGTAGTTGGCAGTTTTTATGATACAGAATTACAAAGAAAATGAGAAAACACATCAGAAATTCAGGGAAGTTCTGTCTCTTTAGTGGTTACGGAAAGCATTAGTGATAAATATATTTGTTTAACAAGCATTGGTTATAAGTTGACATAAAAATAATAATTGTCATTGACATCTATGATAAATTTACTTGGCATCCTGGATAATAAAGCTTCTTTGAATTTGCTGACAAGACCTGAACCAGTAGTCACCATAGTCATGTATCACAAAAGGACAGGCACCAAAATTATATCTGCGAGTCCAATATATTATGTCTAGTGTGCTTCCTAACTCTTTAGCAGTAGCTATTTTAAAAAATTACAGGCGAGTAGCTGAATGGGTATTCATTGTGATGACATGCTTGCTCAACTGCAGTACTCCAGTGATTTAGTATTGCACTTTCATAAATTTTGGAGGACTTGCAAAAGACAGATTTTTAAAAAAAAAGATATGACTTTTATCCTCTTGCATGGGTCAAGCTCCAAAAAAACAATGGCTCCTACTTTTCCCATGATGCAACTTGCAAAGCAACTTTTCATTAGATCCACATGTTTCAAACTACATGGGCTCAGTTTGTTTCACAGGCTTTTGGTTATAAGGTCGTCTCCATGCCCAAATCACAATGATGACATTATCATGACATCATCAGGATTATTTTCTCAGACTTGGAAAAGCACCTGTAGAGCCACAGAAGAAATTATAATGTACTCACTATGTCTTTTAAATTTACTTTGAACTGCTACATACTTGAACATATTTTAGTGTATAAACAGGTGTTAACAATTCAGAGCAAACTGAGTAATCAAACTGAAATACAACATGGACAGTAGTGTCAGTGTCTTTAGTCACACATGGGTAAACTGAATTACTGACAGGACAGTTCAGCTGTCCTTTCTATCTGTCTTGGATTAGTGTTTAAAGTAATGACCAGCTGATCCTCTATTTGTTTTGTCATGGTGATGCTTCACATATTTTGCATGCAGATACAATAAAACGTGTCATATATGACCCTGTTTGTTTTGCATGGGCACTTAGGTACAGCCCGTATTGATACAAGTAAATAGCTCATGTTGTGCTACGTAGGCAGGGGGATGGTAATCCTCAGTCAACATGTACAGTCGGCGTCAGATACTGGAGATATTTGCCAGCTTAATTTCAACATATGATAGCCTCTCTAACAGAGCCAGGGCTGTTTTCATGGTCCTAGTTGATGTTGTTTTCTCTGTTGTGTAGGTGACATTTGGAAATGCTTGGAAGCTCAGGTTGCTTGTACATATTTTAGTCAGGTCATGCCTGTTTTGTTGTGGTTGTTGTTGTTGGCAGGGGATACTCAAACAAGTGGTAAGGAGTCTGAGCAGGTTTGACGTTTGCTTTGTTTGCTTCATCATCTCAGATTTGAACAGAAGTGACACTCCAGAGAATTTTGCCTAACACGCTTCGGTGGAGGGAGAGGGAGCAGACACCAAGGAGAGGAAGGTGAGTCGAAGAAAAAAAAAATAGAGAAGTTGGAAGGGAGTGAAAGGAGACAAAGATGAGGGATGACTGTCTAGATATGTGCTGTCAAAGACAATTTATTGTGATCCCACCTGGATGTAGAAAAGAAAGATGAGAGAAGGGGTGACAGAGCGGGAAACACAAGGCAGCCAGAAAGACACAGGGAGAAAACTTCTAGAGAAATGTGTCTTACTGACTCACAGAGAAGCCAGTGTGCTCTGCAGCAGGGAAATAATAGAGAGAGAGAGAGAGAGAGAGAGAGAGTGAAGGTTGAACAGAGGAGGCGAGGCCGAGCAGGTGGACATGAGCCAACACGTCGCTTGGGGCAGAAACTGTGGCTTCAGAGAGGAGAGAAGTGAGGAGGAATTTTAATGACCCAGAAACCAGCCCGGCAGGTTTGGAGGGGTGGAATGCCACAGATACTTCCCTTCGCCCTCCTCCTCTAAATCTTCTCCTTCACATTAGAAAGAAGGACCCCCCCCCCCATGAAAAGTTAAATATCACTATTATTTGCAGGAATCAGCATCACTGCCTACCACACCTTTATATCATTAAGCTATTAATAAGCTGTTACTTTAGTACTTTAGTGTTTGTCTTTGTCTAGTCTCTGTGTGTCTCTGCGTGTTTTGGAGTAGAATTCCAAAGGCCTGTTTCTATTTTTGTATTAAGGCTGGTTAATGATTGCTCTAGGTTTCTGTTTAAATGCGCATACGTATTGCCTTTCCCTTTCCCTCTTCAGCTGATGTCCCAAGCTTAACTTTGACCCTTGTGTGACGTGCCAGTCACATTCTCTCAGAGTGGTGTGATCTGCTATTTTCCTTTCTCCGTCAGACCTTGCACTGTGTTACGCTTACTCAAGCTCTCTATTCATCATACCCGTTTTGGAGCAGATGACTTGACCGTCTTGCTGTAGTTTTGCTGGCAGTGCTGCATACAGACCTCTTGTGTGCATGTGACTCATGAGTGTTTGTGTGTGTGCTGGGCAGCAGAATGGAGGAGGGGTTGGGGGTTTGGTTTTCGTTATCCTGCATGTTTGGGCCCCGTGTTTGGTTGTAAGTTGTTATACAAGCTCATTGTGCAATGATTTAATGTTATTTGCATACCACTTTAATGTAACACAATCGTTGAAGGAGCTGAATGTTCTTGCTTTGAAAGTGAATTAATGATTCATTTATATTTTAATGATATACTATATTCTCTTATTTAGCTAAGATTTATGAGTCATACGCCTTCTTTTCTCTACTAAACTAAAACAAAAATCCCCCTTTTGTCTCTCCTGATTTAATTGTATCGTCTTTTCTTTTCTTATCGTCTAGTATTTGTTCCCCTCATTACATTATCATGCTCAGGTTTCAGAAGATAATACGCTGTGTTTATGACTGGTTGTTTTGAATTTGATTATCTTGGAAACTAAGCTTATTCTATTGCTGCACATAGTCCCTCTACTCAACAGCCTCATCTCACTAGGTAAAATGCAGCATTGAATATTTTTATTAAAAGAAATTTGAGGAAGTAAGATTGAAGTCAGTTTTAGAGTCACTAGCTTGAAATCAGTTGTCACTACTGTGTCTGAGATCCACTGTTTCGCCCGCTGACCAGGGAATGAACTCGACCAAGTGGTTTCTTTATTGCCATGGTGACCAGTACCGCCCCTGGCATGCAGGTTTTAGCCACAGAAACTTGAGGTCCCAGGAAACAGACAGAAAAGAGGACAAAAAAGGTCTCTTTTTGTTCAGGATGTGGCAAAGGTTGCTTTGCTTGCATCTCTATAAATGGTATATATTGTATCATTTGACAGGATGTTGAATGTCTGTTCAACAGTGTAATCAGCAACATGTTACACAGTATGTGACTATAATCACTGACCAGTCCCTCCAGAATTTTGGAGGCCTTTTTAGTGATTGTTGCAGAAATGCATGATTTTGAAGAAAATGCCTGATTTTGCAGGACCTTTTCTAAAAAAATTGCACTGTTATTTTGTGATGGAATTGTGGAAATAAGTGAAAACTGCAAAGCCATGCGATTTTTTTGATTCATTAAACAGTCTCTCCAAAATTTTGCGGGCCTAACCCTAACCCTAACTACACATGTTCAAACCATTGATTCTTTTAGCGCTTGCAATTGTTGAGTAGTATGTAGCTGCAATGCCAGAGGTTGCCGTTTCAGGACCGCAATCCTAGGACCAGAACTGCATTTCTAGGACCGTTGCTTACTTTCATACTGCTAGCTATGTTACTCTTGAGAGCCCCCCCGAAGCCAGTTATCCTTACCACCACCGAGGGTGTGCCTAAACTTAACTGATTGATTATATGCATGTCGACCAGTTAACCCTACAGCTGCGCACATCGACCTCACAGCCGACGTGCTAGCCTCCTTCGTGTTGCTTGTGCACTACTACCATCACTCCACTAGATGGCGCTGTCGCAATAGAACTAGATGCGGTCCTGAAACTTCATTCTCCGGTACTGCAGCTCCATAATATTGTGTATTACACCGATTTGTCTCGTCTGACATCCTCCATGTGTTTCTGCCTGTACATAATTTCCTTCATGTTGAACCGCTAAACTGCACATTTTGCAAAACATTTTACCCCCGCTTTGGTAAAGAAGATCTGGATACTGTTTGTCACAGTAGTTTTTTTTCTCCGGCAAATGTGAGACCATAGTCTCACATGTCTTCTGCATCTTGTAAACAAGGAAGCGACAAGATGACATTTGACAACGCTTTGCGGAAAACGGCGATGATAGTCAAATTTGCAGAAAAGTTGTGGTGATTGGTCAAAATTGCAAGTCGTGATGAATTCACAGGGATTTGTTGAATTTGTGTTAACAGTTGCGATCACGACATTGGGAAATCCAGAGGGACTGACAAACTGTACGGAGACATGGAATCTGCTAATATTTAGTCACTATAATGGTCACTTTAATATAATTAGGCATCTCTACATGTTCTGCTCAGAATATTGATCGTTAAGATGGGTTTCAGTGTCAAGAGTTTGGTCAATCTGCCTAAAACTTTGCTCTGGAGAAAGATTGACATGAAATAAATTTTCTTGGCCTCGTGAGGATGAACACTAATATTTTAATGACTTCCTGACCTATTGTTTAGTGCCACCATCGGGTTACATTTTACAAGCCCTTTAAAATCTGAGAGGCAGATTGCCGTGAAATTTAAAGCTTACTCAGAAGGTGCTACAAGAAGGATGAAACCTTCCTGTTTGGAACACTTCAGGTGCTTGCCAAACAAAATGGCAGCTTTTCACACAAGATGTCACATATTTACTCTTTTGATTTTAAGGATCCTATGACCTTTGGTGTTACCACACCATCAAGACAAATATCATCAATATGTTGTTTGTTCTGTCTGTAGCTTTCCTATTCTAGGGGCAAAGACTGGTACAGGCTCCTCCGTCCACTGGTGGGGCTTTAAACTTAAATTTCATTTTAAAACCAGGATATTAGAGTGGTATTTTCCCAAACTCTATGTCTGTTATCATCTCCTGTCTGTCTCCCCCTCTCCTACTGATCTGTGATATCCCTTTCTTCTACTTAATGCTGTCATATTATGTTTCCTTGTCCTCTCTCACCGACCATCCATCACTCCCAATGACAGGTACACAAAGACTTTAGAAGAATGGGGAGAGAAACTAAAGAAAACAGTGACAAAGAGAGCTAGCCATTTGCTAGCATTAAGATTCCAAGTATATTGACTGAAGGAGTGGTGGAGAGTGACAGAAAGAATGACAATCCACCATTTCCTGACTGGAAAAACCATTTGAACAGTAAGATAGTCACACATACACACTCACACACAGAAACAGCAATGTTGACGGGAAAACAGCTTGTTGCCATGACGGAGTATTCATTTATTGCTTCCCCTCTGTCTCCCGGCATGCACCATAGTACTGACACACACGTATTGTTCTGTACATTGCTCTGTATGTTTTCCTGCTTGTATGACAACAGTGGCACGAAAATTATGCAATAAAGCACCAAAAAGTGCTAGAGATAAAAGATGAGTAGTGGACCTAAATGGGAAAAATTTGTGTGTCTTTGTGCTCATGTCTGCGTCTGTTTTTTTAAAAAGCAAGTATGTGGATGTATGCCCACCGGTGTGTTTGTGTGTGTGTTGTAGGACAACTGAGCTACACAGAGGGTGAACTTTATCCCCTGTACGTTCTCCACAGGAAGCATGTGTACAGCAGTTGCCTTTGTGTTGCGGCACAGTTTGAAACAGAGTCAATCACCTCATTTCCTGGCAAAAGGACAGAGTGGCATAAGAGCAGAGGAGAGGAAAGAAAAAGCAGAGGATATATCTGCTTTTTATGTCACAAAGTCCAGGAAGTTTAGGCAGCAGGGTGATATAATGAACAACAAGTCATCCTCTAGCCACAGTTCATGACCTTTTGAGGATAAACACACTCCCTGCTGAAGTGTCCTTGAGCAAGACTCTGAATCCCTACCAGCTCTCCAGAGGTGCTGTGATGTATCTGACCCTGATCTCTAACCTCCTCTTGAAAGGAAGCAAAACAAGACACAGCTTCTCTACAGGGAGTCACTAGCTATCATATTCATTTTATTAATTATTTCACTAAAGTCATTTTAGTTCCTAATGGAGAAATATGAACTTTAGCTCCACCTCCTGGCCCGTTGCTTTCAAATGCCCACTGCATGGGAGGGAGACAGAAGGAAAAGATTGTGACAAAAAAAGAGATATGAGTGACTCAGTTCCTGTTAAGTAAGGATCAAGATACAAAAAAGTCTCTCACACACGGGTCTGCATTCTGTAGTCTAAACATGTGGGCATGAGCCTATTCAGTCTTCCCAGAAATTATACACTGTACTAATCTGGACCAGTTGGTTTGCTTCTTTGTGTTAGAATGTAGGCATATACGGAAGAACCACACCTCCCTCTCTCTCTCACACAGACACACAACATTGAAGACACATGAATTAAAGGAATAGTTCAACATTTTTGGAAATATTGTTAGTTGCTTTATTATTTTCTTGCTGAGAGTTGAGATATCATGTCCATGTCCTTTAAATATAAAACTGGAGCCAGGGGTTAATTTAGCTTAATCTATACACAAAAGTGTGGAGTGTAAAAGCAATAAATTGTAGTTCCAGGTGAGTTATGTGCCGGACTTTAACTGCTGGGAGCAGTGACTTCCTGTGGAGACACTGCGCCTGTCATTTTTACAAACAAGATAAAAAGTGCTGCTTAGCTTTAGAGTTGCTGGGAGGCCAATTTTGTTACCTTTAGAAAGAGCCACTGAGAAAGAGTAAACCGCAAAGGACACTATAATAGAAACCAGAGAAAGCAAGAAAGGGGCGGACAGTTAAAGTAATAAACAGTTGAGCAGATAGAGGGGAGTAAATGTGAGAGAAGGAAAGTGGGATACAGGCAGGGGTGGGAGTTAATGCAGCTGAAGGGAGGAGGTGGTAATATGGAAAATGTGCTGCTTGCTACCGGCTTTGTGCAACGGTTAAGTCATAGAGATTGTATGATTCACAAGAGGACTATTGACCCATCTGGAACACAGCTGCAAGTGTACTGTGTGTGTGTGTGTGTGTGTGCCTGTGCACACATCAGTGTCTGTGCTGCCTACGTGTGGGAGATAAAGCCACCATGTGTAAAAACGTTTGAGGGTTTGAGAAAGGGTTTATCCCTCCCTACCCTCCCACACAAGTCACCTACAGTGGAAATACACATATATACATACAGCCCGAAATCTTAGCACACTGTCAACATTGCAGAATGTCCCGGGAATGTTCAGGGGAGTGCGAGGAAACCAACTCAACCTGATCGATTTATGGAGGCCTTCACAAGAAGTTTAAAGGACAGATTACTCACCTTTGCTCTCTTTATTGGCCTGTTTTCTTTGCAAACAACATCTTTTCAATCATCTCTTATAATACCTACATCATAGCTCTTTAAGGCAGACCACTTTTCACATTCATTTACTGACACACACACAAACACAAGCATGTTTGTTTTTAACAACACCCTCTCCACTTAAAATAAATGTCTTAGGTTTTCATTTGGTGACACTTATTTTGTAATGTAGGCCTTTTTTGCCTATTGGACCACTAACACTTATAAGCAAGTGCACAACCCCCTCTTAAACTTGATTTATACTCCTGCGTAGAGTCTACGTGCATGGCTACACAGTAGGCTACGCACGTAGCCAGACATTTAAATTGTAAAACGTGCGGCTGGTGTAGCCTTTCAAATATTATCGCCCGAATGGATCACATAGTGATAGAGAGCATCTGATAGCGAAACGAGTCATTTCACTCGGGTTGTGACGGTCAAATATATTGATCAACCATGTTGCAGCCCCTGTTTTGGCCCCTAGTAAAAGTTACTTCAAAGCACGGGCCGACCAATCACAGTGCTTACTGTCCGCGTCACCTCGACATGTAGTTACATTTTTGAGGAGGTGCATGTCAGTTATGTCAATTAATAGGCTATTAAGGTAAGTTTCACAAGTTGGTTGACTTTTTACTGCTTTCATCTGACACAGGAACCCTTTAAAGGGGCTTTATGGAATTTTCAACAGCCACTAGTGGTGTGATTATAAGATTGCAACCAGGTGTGTGCTCGTACGCATGAGCAAGCATAATCCGAAACACAACAGCTTTCACACAGAGATCCTGCAATAAACGCAGAAACCCCGGCATGCCGACTGTGGCTTTTCTCCAGACATGTTCAAGCTCTGTTACTTCAACATTCCTTGCTCAGAGGCAGCCCAACACCGGGCCAGTACCTACAGCGCAGCGAGACACCAGCATATTGACACTGGACTCCTGGTAAAAAAAAGCAGAGTGATAGCGGCTATGGAAAGACGGGGAGACTGCTTCACACAACATGCTGGAATCTCAGGTAAACTCCTGCTGCAATATTACAGTAATATTTTTATCAGCTGCTTAACGTTGAACTAATACATGTAATCCATGCTTGTTACATGATGTTACATTTACTGCATTTAGCTGACGTGCTAAACTGTTAGCTCGCTTGCTGCTTTTCAGTAACTAACATTGCTATCTGTGTATCTTTCACGGGGGGCTCAGCAATATCAACACGGCTAAATGTATTGGATGATAAGGAAATGGTTAGTAAGCTGGACTGAGATTGTTGAGATTGTTGTCACACTTTATAATACTTATACAACAGTAAGTAACTTTACTGTAGTGTTGGTGGACGGTTCTTGCTCTGTGGTGTTACTGCCATTTTGCTACAGTATTGTATATTATCATGTTAGTTACAACGACTGAGACGGTGGAGAAAATGTGTACCTGAGTATCGGTAAAACCACACTAAATCTAAATTGAGTGTTGAGTGTTGAGTGCACGTTGAAAGGCTAAGTCAACGCTTTGACATAACAATGGTGGTACACTGAATAGTATCATCGGTCACATTACTTGGTTAAGTAACGTGGAAAGCGCTAAAACTTTGCACTGGATAACGTTAGCAACTGGTCTGCATATGCCGGTGAACTAATGTGATTCTCTCCATGTTTCTTAAGACCAGTCTTAAGACCACTTTTTGATGGTCTTGGTCTTGTCTCAGACTCGACCGCCTTTGTACTCGTTCTTGTCTCGGTCTTGAACATTGAGGACTTGGGATTTTATTTCAAGACCATAACTTTGGGAATATCAATAAATAGCTTTTGCATTGTCTGATTTGTAACTTGCCTAACTTGTATTGGAAGTAAAAATTATTGCTTCAAATGCAACCAATAACCCATTAAACATGTGTTGTTCCTCTTCACGACTGTCACCCCTCCCTGCGATGGTTACGTTGATTTCCGCTCTTAGAGTTTGTATGTGGGTGTTTTAATGGGAAAGTGGATCTTTCGGATCTGATCTCATTCCACATTTTATTGCGTGCCATGCAATGCAGGGAACTGGTCTTGGTCTTGACTCGGTTTTGCCCTCCCTTGGTCTTGGTATCGACTGCGCTCAGCCCCTAAAAGTCTTGGTCTTGTCTCGGTCTCGATAAAATCTGGTCTTGGTCTTGACTTGGTCTTGGTTTGGGCGATCTTGACTACAACACTACTTAATGCTATCTCAGATAATGAGTTTGGTTAGCATTACCAGAGTGTAAACTTCCCCAAATCCAGCTGCCACACAGTAGAAGACAGTCATGAAAGTGACGTTCTTAAAGTAACATGCACCCTCACAAACTAATACTATGAAATATCCCAGGCCTTGGAAGTAATGCTCGATTTCTGGTGTGGGTAAGTATCAAGTTAACCGTATGCTAAAGTTTACATCTTACTTTGGAACAGATGAACACACTGTTTAATCCCTTCCTTACAATTTTGCTCTTGTATTTTGGTTTTGGAGAGGGTAAAAAAAGGAAAAAAAGAATGCCAAGTATCACTTAAACTGCACGCTGCTTCAACATGTGGAATAAAGCTTGACAAGTCTGCCTATAGTTATGGTTGCCAAACTACGATTGGACAATTGCTGTTTTGAAGAGGGGTTTAGCAAATGATTAAAAATTCACCTTTTCTTACACAAACACCAGCAAGGTGACTGGTCAGTGTTTTTTATATTTTCACACATACAAGCTCTGGAGCATGCTGTTGCCTAAACGAGTCAACACATACACATGGAGTCACAGTGAAACACGCTATTGTTATGTTAATCTTGACAGTGCATGTCAGCTAGGCTGTCTGTTCTGGTGTCAGACCCATCTATCCTTCATGCCAGCGGCTTCATGACCTACTGCCTAGCGTGCCTCTGTCTGCATCCATGTGTGTGTGTGAGTGTGTGTTGTCTGCGGCGTCTGGAGGCTCCAGGATTGCCAGCTGTACTCTCAACATGCCCAGGGATAGTCTCACCTCACAGAATAGAGAAGACAGAAAGAAGACCTCTTTCCACGCTAACGCTTCTATGTTAACACGAGCCGTGCACGCATTTCTGTTTATGTGTGTCAAAGAGGGAATAAAAGTAAATGGACACGTGTTTGTGTGTGTATGTGTGAGAGAGAGTGAGAGAGAACAAGAGAGACAGTGGGAGGGAGAAGGGATTCAGGAAAGCCGGG
>JAPMOB010216990.1:0-10706 GCA_029875015.1 Lepomis gibbosus | reverse complement strand
CAGCAACAGATGGCCTTTTTAACACAAACGGACAGGCAGCCTGAAGAGACTGTGCAGGTTCGAAAATTTAAATATAAATTCTACAAATTGATTTTTTTCGAAGCTTCGAATATTCGATGTTTATTACTACCGAAGCTTCGAAGCTCAAAAAATGGTATTCGGACAAGCCCTAGAATAAAGAATGTTATAATGTCTTTGCCTTGTAAACCTGTCTTGTTACTCTGTTCAGTTGAATAATCTTTGTTAAGTTAGTTAGTGGCCCTCGCCTCTTCAATTTTGAGTAGTTTTACCATGTTGTTATTGTTTGGGAACGATGTCGAAAAACTAAAAGAATCAAAAGGAAAGTTAATTTGAAGTGCTTTTACCTTTCTCCTTCTGCTCATTTATACATTGTTGCCGGTGTTTAGTGTTTAACTGATGACACGTCCCAAACACCTTCTTATATACTTTCTTATAACTAATATGGTACAGAAATATTATAATATAATATATATATTGCATGTTGCATAATTAATTTTCCCAGCTCCTGGGCCAAGGAATTAAAGTTAATCAGAGTTATTTTCAGTCTCCTTTCATGAAACTATTGTCCCCAGAGGACAAAAGTGGTATTACATGCCATTGTTCTTAAACTTTCTCCTTGTACTATCTATCGCTGTCAGTGTTTTATTGTTTAACTGAAGGAATTTTTCAAATACTTTCATCTAAATTTTCAACAATCGATAGGTTCTTTTAAGAACCTTGTTCTTAAGGTGGGGATAAATCACTGCTGTGATCACTATAAAATGTTGTTTTAACTGAAACCATTCTAATCATTACAGACGATTAACAATATATTTTCCTTTTGTTTTATCAAAAGAAATTCTGGAATTGGGTCCTTTCAGAACCAGGTCTCAATCCACATCCCTTGTTATCACCATATCACTTGCGTCCATTTGTTCTCTCATCCCTTTAGGATCATATTTTTCGACATTAGCAAACTGAATTCACATTGATCCTATTAGCCTAGGACTAATGTTACATCTGATCTATATCCTGTTGATTACATTCTGGTTGTTTTCTGTTTTTGCTGTTTATTTTGTTATATTATTTACTCTGATTTTGTATTCACTTTATTTAGCTAATAGATTTCCACTTTAAGCACAATAACTTGTGTGTCTTCACTGACTGTACAGAGAATTCACCCTAAGACTGACTGATTGATTAAACTAACTGATTTAAAATAATTGAACAATTACTAGCTAACTGATCACTAGTAATAATTGTGTAATTATTAGCTATACCCAAGGAGTCGTGAAAGACTTGGGTGGACAGCTAAAGATTCAGGTGGTGCCGCCTTTACGAGGGCTTCTTAATCTTTTCTGTTTTCTAAGGGACATCTACATCCCATATAAATCAAACATGCATGCCTGCACACTCTATGGATGTGTACAGTATGTACACAAACATCCTCATGCACACACATACACAAATTGTAGACAAAGTACTGATGCATGCCTCAAAGTATCATCCATATAATATTCAAATGTAGACTGACATCTTCCAGGAATTTCCTGTCTTGCAATTTGGCCTGGCAGGGAGAGAGATGATGGGGGAGGCATCTGAAACATGGGCTTATATAATAGCTGAGTAGTCTGTTCCCTACCCAGCCTGTTTGGTTTTTTTTTGCTTTTTCCAACCAAATGCATGCTGGAATAGGATCCAGCAACCTCAAAACCCAGAACAGGATATGCAGTTCGGAAATTGGATGAATGGATTTATGTTTTCATTGACATTAAACGACATTTATGTTTAAACTATAGGATAAGACTAGCACAAACCTCAAGGAAAATCATATAATTCAAAGCAATATCCAGTATCCAGTGTTAGTGACCAAACACCACATGCGTTTGTGCTTCTTTCAGTCTGCTAAATCCTTAAGACTTTTGTGTCTGTCTGAACTTTGTTACAAATTTAGCAAACAGTAAACTCTGAATGATGAGACAACCACAAAACCAAGGTCGTAAGCCACTTGCAATTTCCCCCACGTTCCAATAGTATTATCTTGAAGCCACTGTCACAGTCATGAGTGAAAAATGTTGTCAGCTGTCTGACATAATCATTTATAATATAAATGTCACAGTAGAGGTTGGGATGAGCAAAGTCATTGAATTCAAATGGCTGTCTGTCAAGTCATAGAATAAATCACATGCACTGACAAAAGGTCAGGGGTTTAAGGAGCTTTTTATTTAATTATTTACTTTCAACATAGAAATAAATCCACAGAATCCTTGGGCATTGGATGTCCTTTCGGGGTATGCTCAGTAAGGCGGCATTGATTGATGAGATTCCGCTAGATGCAAATGTGAGTTTAATCATATTTGGTTTGATTCGTGTCTTGATTTTTTTCTCTCTCTCTCTCATTATACTGTATGCTGGGTACTCACAGTGTCATAAAGCATGACCTATGACCTTGAATATTTAGCAGTGGAAAAAAATAAAGAAATAAACAGTGAGCACTGTGTAAATAAGTAGGAGCTGATTTGTACCTTTTAAAATAAGTCTATTCAAACAGCGCACAATACAACAAGCATTACACAAGTCTAAGACAAACAGCTATGACTCAAGCATGACTGTTTCTGTTGTGAAATAGAGCACAGACTGAAAAAACCCCATAGAAGCATGCAGAAAGGGTTTGGGTTTTGAACTTTGAACTTTTTCAAACAGCTGTTCCCCCTCACACTGGACTTTTTATGGACTTAATTAATTTTGTATGACATGAGATAAACGATAAATTTAAAAATACTAAAAAAGCCCACCTCTATCAAGTATATTCTTCTCCTGCAATCAACCAGAATAACAAAAAGTTTCTGAGTGATGATGAAATATAGCCTGAAAGTAAGCATGAAAATGAAAGAATAAAAGAGGAGACAACTAAACCCAAAAAAGTTTGACGAAAATTGAAAGAGCCAGCTGTTAAAGTGTGTTTTGTCATGCCCAACCAACAAGCATTAAACTTCAGCTCGTATTTGCATAGCTTGAAACAACTGAAATGAATATTACTGCTAACATTATATAACAGAGTATAACATATTTCTGTGGAAAGTCATAGAAAGTTGACTGAGCGTGCTTGCTCTTCCACCAACTTTACACTCATCTAAATTCACATTCACACATGCTACCATTACAGCCGTAGATTTCTACTGTTGATGTGAAGTGAGTAGTTAGGGGTTTTGTGCCTCACTCAAGGAGAAACAGTAGAGGTGAGGGTGTTTCATTTTAGACACCCATATTTCTTTGGGTTTTTTTTACAGCCAATCCATAATTTTGCAATGGCAAATTTAACATTCATAAGCTCATTTCTCTAACTTCATCCCAAACATTGAATTAACAAAACAACTTGTAATTTTCTAGATAAAAGCCACAGCCATTTAAAGCTAAGTTTCATGTTTATATGTATATTTTTGCTGGACACTAGAGGAGGTGCAGCCGCTTAAAACCCAGTGAATTCAGCAGTCCACCTTTTCGCTTTGGCTGGGGTTCAGCTTTGTTTAGTGACTGGAAGAGAGCTGACACATTAAAATTACTGCACATCAGCTGGACTAAAACATGTAACTTCACTGTATGTGAAAACAACATTGTTTAAACCAACATTCTGTAGTAACTTAATCTTTACAACAATCTTTTTTTTATCTTTTCTGCCATTTATCAGGAGAAGAGCTAGATGCTTTACAGGGCCAACACAACTTTTCAGCAATTAAGCTATAAGAAGTTCAAAAAGTATATAATGTACAAGTTCTTCCGAAGAAGCTAGCTTGATATTTCTCAGTATGGGTATCAAGGCAGATGCTGCAAAGAGACTGAAGAAGATGTTTTTGGAGGATGTTTTTGGAGGAAGCCAGGAAGAGAAATTGAGAGTGACAGAGCAAAAGAACAGACAAGAATATATATTCTGTGGCAAGCTAGCCAGCAAAGCTAGACAGCAACTAACACAAGAGCACTTACAGTAACTTTACCAATGTCTAGTAAGTTTCTTTAATCAACTAGAGATTTATAGCTAGAGGCGAGTGACCAAAAAACATTATGTAACATATAACATATATTATATATAACATATAATATGTTGCTTGTTCTGGTCAGTCAATATCTCGTACAATTGCTGCTTAAAGTCTTGTTAATATATGTACAGCATGTTCATATATCTAATTTGTATGGTGGAATATGGTTAAACACAAACAGTGACACATGTTGGGCCTTTCTTAGTTAATCTGGCTGTCAGGTCACATCTTGTATGGCTGACCATGCCAAATAATTTAAAATAATTCAATTCAATTCAATTCAATTTTTATTTATATAGCGCCAAATCATCAAAACAGTTATCTCGCAGCGCTTTTCATAAAAGAGCGGATCTAGACCTTACTCTGTGATGTTATTTACAGAAGCGCAACAATTCCCACCAAGAGTAAGCACTAGGCTTACTCTTGGTGGGAATTGACTGTAAGCCTCAACAACTGTTACAGTTACATTGTACAGTATGTCCATTACATGTGATGTAAAACAGCATCATTTCAGACTTAAGTTAGGCACCACTGCGGAATCAAGAACTTGTTGTTGGTTCTTAAGCTTCCTGCTTTCCCCAGAGCAAGGGAAATGATGCAAAACTCATTGAAATGTTACATTGCTCTCCCTTTTATATCCTTGCCTTCCTGTTTCCCCCATGAGACATGGTAATTGTGGCCCCTGAGGTGCAGGCTGACAGACACCACATTTTAATCTTCCCTGCATTGTATTCTTCTTTTGTCACATCTACTTAACCTCTCTTAGGGAGTCTTAAGATAGATAGATATTCCTTTTGATTTTTTCGACCAGTTCTAGTTTCATAAGTTGGCCAGATCCACTTTGCAAAGTAACCCTTTGGCCTACTAACAAAACATGTCTGCAAACTGCCTCTGTTTTACCAGTGACTTTTGGGACATTTAATACCATTTAAACCATTTTCTGCTTAACAGCTTTTATATACATGGTGAATAAAACTGGGTCATCAAACAGTAACCCAATCCTGAGAAGAAAAAAAAACTCCATCTTAGTAAGATGTACCAAAACAACGCAATAGAACAGCATTAAAGAGTAACTGTCTTGAGCTCCTGCTTTCAGACATTTACTGCCTTTAAATGGCTCTTTCAAAGGTGCAGTTAAAGCTGGTAAATGTCCTGGTTATAACATTTTCAAAAAACAGATCATGAATTTATCTTAAGAACATGTATCTTAGGCACACGTCACCTGAAATGAAGCGAAGACACTTCACTGGTTCTGTGTCACAAGATAAATTGTTAGTCAGGGTGGTGTCATCATTCCATGTACAAGCAGTATTGATTTTGATAGCTTATCCAGTAACTAAACTAACACTATGTAGGACTGAAAATGAGAAAACTGTGATACTGTATACTTAAGTAATCACCAGCGTGACTACCACATAAGAAGCAACACTGCAGCTGACATGTTGCACAAAAGCAGTACCATGCTTGTCAGCTGGAAAGAAGACCATTTGGGTTAGAGATGCTGCCATTTAATTTGCTTAAACGCCTTTTCATCCTTGTGTTTATGACATTGCCTTTTGAGGTCCAGGTGGCTGTCAAGCTACACTTTACTCCTCTCTATTTGCCTTATTTATCTCTGATGATGATGAGGAGGATAGTGAGGTGGGGACATGAAGGCGGTGCGCTTTTATTTCTCACACAAACAATCTGCTGACTCTCCTGAGTGTGATTAATGCTTTTAAAAAAGCCAGTGATTACACTAGGGCTGTCCCTGACTAAGGATAGTCCAATCAGAATTGTCAAGTCTTGCCTATAGTCGACTCGAATCATATGTGTTTGTGTGGCGGCAATTGCGGGGGGTGGCTGGGCTTATACACTGTAGCTCCGCTTCAATCTTGAGGAGCTGCAGTCTCTATTAGTCACTGTAACATACTGCAGCCTACATTTCCAGCTAAGCTGAGGCTTACTGTTGACCCTTATCTCTCTGTTCACTTGCCATTCACCGGTCTTGTGCTGAGTTTTGTGTGTATGCACTTCCTTGCGGGTCTATTTCAAATACTGTTTAAAAACAGTGTAATTCTTTGTGAGGTTCATCAATGGTGATCAATGTGCCCACACATGCGCACTGACCCCCATTCCTTAAGGGTTAAGGTTATAATTTTGGATTTATTCACACACTTTAAAAACATTTATTAAAAGCTTCTTTCTTTTCACATTTTTATTTACAGAACTACATGTTGATATTTATAGTGTAATAGGCTGTATATTAACGTACTGGGAGAAAACTGTAGGTATGTATAAAATCTGTTGTTGAACATCCCCATATCGCCAAAATGGTATGATCCTCATTTCAAAACGCAGCTGAGAAGCTTCCACTGTGAGATTGACAGTCAAATCAGGTCCCAACCATCGAAGCACTGAATCTTGACTATGCGGAGTCAACCCTAAATTACACTATTCCATCCATTTATCCTCACAGCACCCCCTGTCTCTGTGTTTTTCTTTCTTTACCTCTTTCTCTACAAACACTTTCCACACATTTACTAGCACTAATCAAAAAAGCTTTAAAAAAGTTTGTCTGCATAAAAAAAGTTCGTCTGTGGAAAAAACAATCATTACTGGTGGCTCCATTAGTCTGCGTATACCTGGACTGTGTCTCTCCCTACACTGAATATTAATATGACTGGCTTTAATTGATTGGACATTGCTGTGTCGCTGTTGTGAACCATAGGGATAGTAGGTATTTATCCTCCTGCCAGCTAAGCCTCCGAGTCTAGAATATAAACTCTTAAATATAAACAAGTGCTTAATTGCTTTCACCAATATTTCAAAAGAAAAATCCAATTATAAAAAGCTGCAAGACTGCTCTCTCATCTTTTCTTAAATAAATATTACTAACCACATTATTTTATCCTAAGTGTTCTCTATTATTCTGATACTGTGTAAAATAAAGAATCCTTCAAACTCACGACTGAAAAATGGCATCATACATGGCTAGTGACCTCTTAAAAACCTTAAGAGGTCCTTGTCGTTTCTCTAGTTGGGTTAAATTTTATCCGATTCTCTTAATTAATCAAACAGCAATAATGTTGCCCCTGTACCCCCTCAATATAAAACCTTTCACTGAATTCCATAGAAAATCACTAACTCTATGTTATCATGGCTTTAGGCCTTTGGTACCAGCTAAGGCTTGGTATGTGAAGGTGCATTTGCTTCCAGGCTTCACAGCCACCCCTCTGGGAACAACATTCAGCACATGCAGAGGGCATGCAATGGCTCATATCTGAATACCAATACACCTGTTTGATCCCTGTTGCTATCCTGGCTCTTAAGCCACCTTTCTACAGCTGCTGGTAGCAAGCTGAGTGAAACATACCACTGCCTGTGTTGTTGCTGGAGGCAAAGGCATTTGGAAAACAACACATGATAATTAGCCAAAGTCAACAGCTGTCTTGAAGTTGTCCTTACTGTTCCCATGGCATCTGGGAAAACTGAATAAACCTTGTTCACCTCACCGCTGGCCTGTATGGGTCATTAAAAAGCCAAGCATTGTTCAGACTGACAGAAACTTAGTTAAAGTTCTATCTCACCAACTCATTCTCATCTCAGTGCGTCACTACCGATGCTTGCGGACAGCGTGACAAAGCATATTTATTTGACGCTAAAGGTACCCTTCAGCGTCTGTATGAAACACCGCAGTTTGTCGCAGGAACACAAACGAGGCTAACCCTAACTGTAGACTTAGGTTTAGGCACAAACATTTCTGATGGTATGTTATATATATATATATACACACACGTTGCACACATATCGGTATCGACATCCTATTACTCGACTACATGCACAATAAAAATTTCAGTGGGCAAGTGCGCGTGTGTGATTGGAGGAGGTAGTACGCATAGAGTCCAGTAGAGGACGGAGCCTGTGCTTATAGAACTAGGATTACCATATCATATCCTTCGTTTCTGTAAAAATGTTTGTATGTTTGAATATTTTACTGCTTCAGAGAATCCTTGGAGCCAGCAGATAAACCGGTGTACTGTATGTCTAAGACTGTTGGGAACTGTAGTTGTTGATTGCTAATCAATAATAGCTGTATTAGGTATTGAAGAGAAAATCCATGCTAAAACACATTACTGAGCAGACATAAGGCAAAGATAAGAGAAGCTAGAAGTATTGCTCTAGCTATTTGCTATATTGCTATTTGCTCTTTAGTACCTCTTTTGTTTTCACTAAAACATGCCACACATTGTACGTAAAGACATGTTAATGAATATTTCACAATGAAAGAATGCTTCTTTGTCAATTTGTTCATGATGTGTTTTGTAATATTGCAAACTATAGTGGACAAACAGTACAGATGGAATGAAAAGTGCTTAAGAATGACTGAAATAAACCAATTTTACTTCATAGATATTTTTATCTAGAAATGACCTCTTCTTGTCAGTGGTCTTGCTTGCTTTATTTAACTTGCTAAATTTTGACAGGAATTTTGAGTGTTATGCCCTTGGATCTTAAGTTACACTGAATGAGAGATATTAAAGTGGAAAGACCAGACATCAGAGAAGAGAGAGTCCCTGAACCTAGTTAACATACAGGCACACACACCCATTCAAACACCACCTGTCTTGGCCTAAAGCTAGAGCGAGCTAGCACAGGGATGCTGTTTGTTCAGTGAAGCTGTCAGAAGCTTTGCTCCGCCCTACAGATGTGCACACAAATATGTGTGAGTGTGTTTGGTTGAGGGAGCTCCAGGGGGCCGCTGTGCAGAAACAGGGGTGCTGTAAGTTCAATCCTTTCACAGAGATCAAAGTCGAGCTCCTGGCACTAATGATGTGAGCAGCTGGCTGGTTGTCACTGCTGCCACTGACCTGGCTAAAAGTTTTCATTTGGACTAAGGTAGATGGTCTTATTTGGCCGTTCTCTGTTAGGGAGGCAAGCATGTTAGCAAACAGGACATCAATGGAGTGGCTAACAGTGCAGTAAGCTGCGGACTGTCAGTGCCACAAGGAACTGAATGTCGCTGCCAGTGTAAGGATCGTATAACAGACATTACAGACATTAGGGGAGAGCGGGATAACTTGAGCCAATTTTAACTTGAGGTGTGTCTCTAAAGTAAACCATTTTCAAAATATGGCTTTCCAAAAAAAAGTGCACTCTTGGCTTAACTTATCTCATATGAGGGGTAAGTTCAGCCAAGGGAGTGGATAAGTGGAGCCACGTGGGTGTCGTGGACATCAATGTCATTTCATCATGCAAACTCAAACGCCATGTCCCAAAATTTAATTCCACTTACATAGTGAAACATTGCAGCTATGTCTCTTAATTGTTTCATATCAATGTATCTATCGCTTTAAAGTCCTCCTGTCAGGGTATTTCCTGGCTCAGAATGGGCCTTTGGGGGGTGACCACATAAGCTAGTAAGCATGATCAGTACACAAAGTAAAGGCATTGAGTTACCCTATGACCGAAATCTATGCATTTTCTTGTTATTTCTGGCCATTTGATTATATTTACAGGTTACACTTTATTTGGATAGTCTGCCTAATCTATAGTTTATATAGTATTTGTATCATTTAAACAGCTTATTAGTAAAAATTCAAAACTGTTTCACAAATAAACCTAGTTCAATTAGTTCAACTGGCTGGTTGTACATTACAACAGGGGAAATGACAGTGGGGTTTCTACTGAAGTCGATGCACATCTCTTTCGTTTTTGCCACATTAATGGCAGGAGGAGGATTTACACCAATCAATAAAATCATTCACTACAGGACCACGTTCGGGGTCATCACTGCTGAGGAGGGACACAATGACAGATTCATCTGCAAATTTAATAATGTGGCGCTGTTCATGATGGCTTTGGCATTCATTTGTGTATAAAACAAATAAAAGAGGGGAGAAGACACAGCCCTGAGGGGACCCAGTAGAAGAGAAAAGGGCATCTGATAAAACACTGTTCACTCTCACCCGTTGTGACTTCACCATTAAAAAATCCATCAGCCAGCAGATCAGTCCAGTATCAATGTTATGAGTGTTCTTCAACCTGTCTGCTAAAACAAGGGGTTGAATGCAGTTAAAAGCGGAGGAGAAGTCAATAAATAGTAGACGGACAAGGGACTTGGCCCCCTCAAGATGTTTAAAAACCATGTTTAAAAGCGACCCTGTTGCGTCATCCATGCCTCTGCCGAAACTGTAGGTGATCATGGATGCGGCCCGCAGGCCTTGAGTTTGACACATGTGCATTAGATGGTTGAACGCGCAGTCTTATAGCTAGAGCTTGTCCAGGGGAATCCCTGCACCGGATGCAGCGATGCTTGGCGCACGTAATGCGAGTCGATGTATTTAAGTAATTGATAACGTCGACTACGTCGACAAATCGCCCCAGCCCTAAATATAACTCCTTTTGTGGATATTGTCAGTATGATTTCATTCAGAATGGGGAGAAAAACGCTTGTCACATTGTGCTGAGGGATTTCAGTGTAGGCATTATTACATCTTCTGTGTCCTCTTTTAAGCTAAGCACTTGATCAAGAGATGAACATAATCTATAGCAGTTTCATTTTGTGCATACAAAATAATTTTTTGATTGTTTACACCAGGTTTTCTTCCAGACATAACCACTGTATAAGTAGGAAGTTTCGCTTGCAACCACCAGCAAGATAAATGGATTTCTTTTCGCCACTAACTCTAT